>JAXCGZ010001930.1:82500-110000 GCA_037179515.1 Halocaridina rubra | reverse complement strand
GAGAGAGAGAGAGAGAGAGAGAGAGAGAGAGAGTCGGAGTCACATTTGGCACTTGAAGGACGTTTGGGGATGTCTAAGTGACCCCAGGATCTTTTGAGGGGTAAGGGGGAAATCTTTTTCAGGGAACTTCGTTCCTTTTGAACAATAGCTTGAAATCTTAACTAGTAAGAAAATATACGAGGTAAGAAAAACAAAAAACCTCGTTATAAAGCATTCATGACAGGAAATGGGTAAAGAAATCAACAGATTCTTCCGTCCTCTGAGTGTAAAAATAACTCTTTTTGTCTGTAACACTTACTTGACCTTATGGCTGGAAAAGTCATTGCCAGAATGATAATGAGAAGCAAACCACGTTTCTTTAACCTTCAAGAATCATGTTTGTAAATATGTTTCCTTAGAAATTCACAACACGTGCGCATCGCAGCCGCTTAATTTAGCCTTCAGTGGAATAATTAATCTAAGTTTCTTTGGTAAATTATCTAAGCATAGTAATTGACACTGTCTTTACTAATTGTGCTAAGCAATGTAATGTCTCAAAGAATAGTCAACAGACTATAGATAATCTCTAAGAAGATTTTGATCAGTACGTACGATTCATGATTACTAGAATCTCTTTAAATCTGTCCATCAAAAGTGACTATATCTATAATTAGAATATATAGCCAGGGTCACATGCAAGATACTTTAGTAGGATGTCATTTACCTGATAGAAAATCGAGAATAAATTTGAGACAAACAGTATTTGATATAGCAAGTAAAACTACTTGAGCAATGAAAGCACTTTTCTTACCAATTAATTAAAAAAGCTACCATATACAGTGAAATCTTATATAATGAAGAGGTAAGTCGCGAATAGTATTGAAGGGCTGTCATGATCTCGAGGGTACCTCATTAAAGGTTTAAAGAGGCGGTTCCACTACTGAATTATCATTTTCATTAAATGATTTTTTATATTTTTTGAGCCTGTCTTCAACATTCACCTTCTTCGTTATTTCGTTCCTTACTCATATCTGATCTACTACTCTTATACACATTGGTTTTGCTTTAGATTCTCCACCCACGGACCACGGATGGGTGGAACGGGTCATGGGGGACCCATGGGGCAGTCGCCAGCCGGCACAGCCCCCCCACTGTGGTGCCCAGCCATAGCATTAACCTCCCCAGTAAACAGCTTAAACTCTCTTGCCTGGACGAGGCGCGATCCGTTGACCTCGCGAATGCGAGGCCAGCGCGTTACTACTGTACTAGCCAGGAGGCTATAGACATTGGAGAGTAATATATGATTATCCCTTGATACTTCTAAGACTTTCAGTAACGTACGAAATAAGACCTTGTTGGAAAACTGCCTTCTTTGGTTTACTCTAGTTATTTTCAACCTTATTAGTTATCTTCTTAACTGTTCACACCATCATAGCAGATGATTAGGCAGAAACTCTGCTAGCATGAAAATAAAAAGTGTTGTGCCCAGACTACTGCCTCGCCTCCCCTCTTTCTTATCTCATGGGTCTTCTACAATATGTAACAATCCAATATGTTCCTATGGTGATGACTCATTCCTAAATTGTTTCTCCTCCTTCATTTTTTAGCCTTCCTCAGTTATTATCAACCCATCGTGTGATTCCTTGCTCTCCTCTCTAACTCTGGATCTGCATATAGAGTCCTGAATTGGACAGATATAATTTAGTCACCTGTCATACTAGAAATATTCAACCTCTCCCAGCCACTTCTTGCAATACTTCCGCAAAAACATGAAATTATTCTTGGAAATAGTATTACGCAGTCTTCCTTTGCCTTTAACGTATCGAAAATCAACATAATAAATATATGTGGGAAACCTAGCATACTCGACCATCAAATCTACGGCAGAGAAAATTAGATATCAATCTTATTCCTCCTCAGAACAGTTGCTTGATTACAACAGGAGCCTTAAGAGTCTGTTTATAGAGTATTACTCCTTCATATGTGGTGGTATCTTTAGTGTTGAGGCTAAGGCAAATTGACTCAAGAAATTTCCAAGTTTAGAGCGTTACTTAACTATTTCCTCTGTGCTCTAATATTACATTGTTGTCTGTTGTTTTAGATTCTCCACCAACGGATGGGCGGAACGGGTCATGGAGGACCCATAGGGCGGTCGCCAACCGGCAAAGCCCCCCCCCCCTGTGGTGCCCAGCCACTGCAGTAACCTCCCCAGTAAACAGCTTAAACTCTCTTGCCTTGACGAGGCGCGATCCGTCGACCTCGCGAATGCGAGGCCAGCACGTTACCACTGTACTAACCAGGAGGCTAACTTTTTCTTGTTGTCTATATTCTGCAGGTATTCTTATGCCAGATCCTACGAGTGACTATGTTGCATCGCTTCTACAAAGAACATGAAACAGCAGTGAAGGAAGTAGCGTCACACCCTTTCTATGTTGTTTTGGTCCACGATCGCTCATTTCTTTCTTTATGCTGCTTATATCTAGAATTAGCGTCTGGTATATATTTTTCATGCGTCATTCAATTTTGTCTTTCTTGAAGAGAAAGCTCAGACTCGTATCTTGAGTTCTTTATAGACTCAAATAGTTATTCTACTTACCTGCCATATGTATCTTTAATTTCATGGTCAGTATATATATATATATATATATATATATATATATATATATATATATATATATATATATATATATATATATATATATATATATATATATATATATATATATATTTTTTTTTTTTTTTTTTTTTAAGAAGCTAATGATTCGTTATGGTGCAAAAAAATTCTAGATCTCTTCAAAAATTACCTAGTATGTAGCAGATAATGTCAATAATTCTAGATTACCTAGGGGCAACCTTTATAAATTTCGGGGGTAACAAATGATATTTTTCATCCGAATTCGTGCCAAACGTGCACTTTAAAATGTCAGATAGACTTACATAATATTCTTAGCTACAGCAGTTGTATACCGGTAATATTTAAGGAATAAATAAAAAATAATAAATAAATAAACCTGGCCCGAGGGCAGCATTTATTATCATGAGTTATATTTATTTTTTTTATTTAAATGTGACCTGTATACAGCTGCTGTAGCTGAAAGTATAATGCAAGTAAATCTGACATTTCTGAATAAGTAAGTTTGGCCCTAATTAATATGATTGGTTATCTCATGTGGTCCGGTAGATCACCAATCTTTTCGCATATATATATATTTTGTATAGATGCTTACTGGTAACAGGATGAGTAATCCAGCATATTTCTTCATGGGTTGAAAATCTATGTTCATTATACTCTCTCTTCCCAACCTTACTCATGGCTTGTATTTATTGCATATCTTTGCTATATAAGCATCTGCAATAATCAAATAAAAAAAACACACATACACACACAAAATGGAACCGATCAGGAAACGGGAAGTTACGAGTTTGGAGCTCTTTCCCGTAAGCACAAATTAGGTAATTACACACACCCACACCCACACACACACACACACACACACACACACACACACATATATTATATATATATATATATATATATATATATATATATATATATATATATATATATATATATATATATATATATATATATATATACAGTATAAAATACCTGTACTGGCTGGGATCCAAACCTGGAACACATAATCAGTGCGCTAAGGCCCTACCAACTATACCACTGAAAGTCAACGTACACTCTTCGATACCAGAAACTTATGTTTTTAGAACACCCCCAGGAACCGAAATTATCAGAAAAAAATACATTTACATAAAAAAAGAAAAAAACTTACTGGCACATAATGAAGCCAAGCTCTGTATCATAATAACTGATCCTGCTCTATATGTTCTTAACCAGCAGGAAAATCTCAAGATATCGCTATATCTACATGATGACCCTTAAAACGTAAATATAATGCACAGAGCCTCTATTAACCATTAACCAGAGAGCTTGTTACAAGTAATATTGCTTGATTCTTTGCTATTAATATATGCACTGGACATTCGATACTGGTGCCAGACAAGAGATGAAAAGAACCAATGACAGTCCGCAAGTTCCACCCCCTTTCCTGAGGACGATAATATGGCTTATACATATTGCACTGGAAAACACTACTCTTCTCCGCTTTGCGCTTATAGGCAATATGACACGGATAAACGCAAAGAATAATTTGATTATCAGTATTCTATGTAGATGTAGTCACCGTGGCTCAAGCGGTAGTGTTCGTGACTCTGAGGCGTCAGGTCGAGGAATCGCGCCTCGTCACGGTCTGAGGTTAGCAAGGGCATGCACTCAGGGTAACGATTACATCTACCAAAACAAATCCTTCGCAAGAAGGCAACCGTCCTAGCCCTTGGTAGAAAAGGGAGTCCGTGACGTAAAACCGGAACAACAAGTATTCTATGTAGATGTAGGGGTATTTGACTGGAGAGAAAAACAGAGTAAGGTGAAGCAAGCAACGCCAATTTGAATAAGCGTTGATAACTTTCTATGTTCCGGTTGTACGTCACGGACTCCCTTTTCTACCAAGGGCTAGGACGGTTGCCTTCTTGCGAAGGACTTGTTTTGGCAGATGTAATCGTTACCCTGAGTGCATGCCCTTGCTAACCTCAGACCGTGACGGGGCGCGAACCCTCGACCTGACGCCTGAGTCACGGACGCTACCGCTTGAGCCACGGTGACTACTCCTTGATAACTTTCTATAATATCAAATAGTACACAGAAAAAGCTGTATAGATCTAACATAGCGTAGATGTTGCTTAAACTTTAAAATATAAAGTGTGAGGAAGAGCGAAACTCAGTGTCTATCCAAGCCTGCTGGCTAGTACAGTGGTAACGCGCTGGCTTCGCATTCGCGAGGTCGGAAGATCGGTTTCCGGCCAAGACCGAGAGTTTAAGCTCTTTACTGGCAGGAACTGCTTTGGCAAGGTACCACAGTGGGGGGTTGGGGCTTGCCCCGGCTGACGAATACCCATTGTATTGTAATGGAAATAAAGGTTTAGAAAAAAAAAAAACTATATTTACAGACGTTACTGAAAGCTCGCAAAAACTATATAGAATGCCTCACGGTAGGCTCGATCACTGTTCTCTCGACTCCCGAATTAGAAACTCATGGTGAAAAAAAAAATGAATATATATATATATATATATATATATATATATATATATATATATATATATATATATATATATATATATATATATATATATATATAATATCGCAATCAGCTTATCATCCGCTCTTTCTAATGAAGCATTCCATGGAATTAAGAAGAAGAATGGCATATAAGCACTCGTCGTAAACAATAAAGTTAATATCTACCGTGGAAACTACGTTTTCAAGAAATACTTTGAAAAATTACAGAGAAATGCCATCATTTTTTTACATGAATCTACAGCATTATTTGAGGACATGTACACACGACATCCCTCATAGGCATAAATAGGCATTAAATATACAATAACGCTGCATTAAGTCGGTAATTATTAGAATAAAGAATACTCTAAGGAAACATATTTTATAACGTACATACATACATACATAGACACAATCCTCATTCCCCCTTGTAAGGGGGGTGGCTGAGCCAAGAAACGCGCATTCACCATAATCCACATACACACCTCAACCACTCCTCTCAGCTCC
This sequence comes from Halocaridina rubra, assembly GCA_037179515.1. Classification (NCBI taxonomy): domain Eukaryota; kingdom Metazoa; phylum Arthropoda; class Malacostraca; order Decapoda; family Atyidae; genus Halocaridina; species Halocaridina rubra. The sequence continues at coordinate 104,382 of JAXCGZ010001930.1, read as the reverse complement.
TTGGGGATAGAGAGTTGCCACGTCTCCCCCCTTCCACCCTGCTTGGGTCAACCACCTGGTAGGTGGGTAAGGATATTCTACAATGAGGCCCGACAGCCGCAGCTAGTTTACCCCCAGCGCATCATCACATGGCAACTCCCCTCACACCCGTCCACACAGTTCACTGAGCTAGCAGGTGTGCTAAATATTTAGGTCATTCGAAGACAAAATCACAAAACGCTGTTATGTATGTGGATTTACGATTGTAGGGTAGGATATACATTTATTATTGGATATAGATTCTTAGGATCACAGAAGTATTGGTGAAGTTTAAAATAACATAGACCTGGAGTTGTTGTTTTAGATTCTCCATCAATGGATGGGTGGAACGGGTCATGGAGGACCCATAGGGCGGTCGACAGCCAGCACAGGCCCCAACCCCCCACTGTGGTGACCAGCCACAGCAGTAATCTCCCCAGTAAACAGCTTAAACTCTCATGCCTGGACGAGGCGCGATCCGTCAACCTCTCGAATGCGAGACCAGCGCGTTACCACTTATAATTGGATATAAATTCTTAGGATCACAGAAATATAGGTGAAGTTTAAAATAACATAGACCTGGAGTTTGAAGTCCTGTAAATTAATGTGTTCTGTGATGCAGTGCATTAAAGTATTATTCTCTTTTTGGCCACCTAGCACATTTTTGGAGTATTCTGGGTGCACTGTTCTTTTTTTTTTAATATGCAGTTTATTTATTTATTTATTTTTTTGTAAACAAGTCTTGTGCGTGCAGCAAAGTCTATCACAGTCATCCATTAGCATTTTTCCTGCACAATGCCTGTGTGCTACATTGCAAAAGTTTTGTAATGTTAAAGTGAACAATTGTTATAATTTTGTGAATTCACTGACAATTCCAACTTTTCTTCCATCTCATTCTTGATCATTATTTTCAACTGAGACAGAAATTTTATAGACTGGGATGCTGACTCTTCAACGACCTTATTTTGCAAGCATGTTGGAACTACCACTTATGGTAACATGGCCCACCTGCGGGCCAAAATAGGAAAGTTCGCTCGCTCTCAAAAGCGAATACCACCATCAATCAGCGAATTTTACCTTACCTGCGGGCCAAAATAGGAAAGTCCGGTCGCCCTTAAGAGCGAATACCACCATCAATCAGCGAATTCTACCCCACCTGCGGGCCAAAATAGTAAAGTCCGGTCGCCCTCAATAGTGAATACCACCATCAATCAGCGAATTTTACCCCACCTGTGGGCCAAAATAGGAAAGTCCGGTCATCCTCAAGAGCGAATACCACCATCAATCAGTGAATTATACCCCACCTACGGGCTAAAAAAGGAAAGTCCACTCACCCTCAGGGGAGAATATCAGCGAAAAAAAAAATACTAACAAGGGAGGATACCCATGGCAAAAATGACTTTCAATTCTAAATTTTTCATGACTTAACTTACTCAATAACAAGTTTAATCCCGAAAATTTCACTCGCCATGACTGGTGTCCACTTAGGCAAACTTAGTTCTTCATATATTTGCATCCTCCAAAATCTTCATGGGGACTGAGAGTAACATAATACTAAGTTTTAGGAAGAGACACAATTAAGCAGAGTTCCTTTGTTGCTTCTGAAAGATGATCCAGCTTTGATTGCATGTCAATCATCGAGAGGTTCATTACATATATAATCTGTATAGCAAATAATTGTACACTGTGTGTTTGGAAGTTTATCCATTAAAATATTAGCCGTGATAATTGTGGCAGGTGGCCGTCGTGGCTGGGTGGAAGCGCACGTGGCTGTGATTCGTCAGATCATCGATTCGAGACCCGCCACGGTTTGACGTTAGAAAAGGCATTCACTAGAGGTAACGGTCGCACTCTGCCAAAACCAAAATCCATCATTAAGAGGTACAGTCCTAGCCCTTACTGGAAAAGTGACTCAGTGACGTAAATCTAGATCACTGTCCATTAAAATATTGAATAAAAATGGTAAGAGAACCCCTCCTTGTGCAGTTCCTCGGGTGGATTTCATTCTAGTCGGAGTCATGTAACCTTCAGAAGATCTCTCACTTAGATGATATTTAATAAACTGCTGCAATTTACCCTTTGACTTTCAGGAATGTCAAATAATTTACAGTTACAATTCTTTTTGCAGTATGAAATGAATTATATAAATCTAAAAATAATTCAGATATTTGAGAAAGTATTATTTTATACCTTTTCCCATCATAAACCATAAAACTAGCTGATAACTTCCCTTCCAAAGTGTACAGAAGCCTATGGAGGAGAACTCTCAAAAGCTTGTTTAAGATATTGGCCTCACTTTACTGCTCTTTGATTTAGGTGTGGGAATAATTCTATTTTACTTCCATTCATTTTGGAGGAATGCACTCATGGTATATAGCACAGAAGAGTAGTCCAATTGGATTAATTCCATCACAATATTGGCCTCACTTTACTGCTATTTGACTTAGGTGTGGGAATAATTCTATTTTTTTTCCATTCATTTTGGAGAAATGCACTCATGGTATATAGCACAGAAGAGTAGTCCAATTGGATTAATTCCATCACGGATATTATCATTAAGACACCAACCTACTTGATGTGTCAGAATATTAATTTATGTTAATTTGGTAATCAATAAACATACTACCTTCCATTATTCATACACATGCAAATTTAATGTTAATGAGTTTTTTCCATGTACAAGGAAAGACCCTTGAATTTCTTATGGCAATTTGCTTCGAGGCAGGGAAGTCTGAGCATAATCTATTGATCAATCATCATTTTTGTATTGCCTTATTGCTTGATGCCATCTGAACGGTCGCTAGCTCCCTCGTCATTGCCCATAGAGCAAGGTATTCTCCTTATTGTTTCTTTTTTGATGTTGGCTACCCCCCAATTGGGGGAGACAGTCAAGGTAGATAGAACCTTTCGCTTTAAAATCCACCAACTGCTTATATTAGGTCAAGTCATTTTTAAGTATACCTTGCTTATTATAATATTGTTCTCTTATATATGTATCATGAAAAAGATATCTTTAAAACACTAAAATGTCATATATTTCTTGATCTGCTTAATGATTTCCCTTATCATTTTCAAAAGTTGTCAGTATGGAAGATTTGAACAATGCTACAAGCCCAGTCTAATAAAATTGAATTTTCCGTATGTATTCGTCGTTGCATTACATAATCTATTCATTCATCCTGGATATGTGTAATGTTGTTTTCTTGGTGCCCTGGCCTGATGAGGGCAATTTTCTTGCCTTTCCCGGAGTCACACTAAAAAAAAAAAAAAAAAAAAATATTCTTTCTCCCAGCACCTTTATACTGCTAGTCACAACAAAAGAATGGGCTCTCATTTTATTGCAATTGCCAGAGCCATCTGTGGCTGTGCATAAGCAGAATACAGTGCAAAAATTCCCTACATATATAAAATATTCATACATTATTGGATGTGGTAAGACAAGAGTCATCAAATCTGTCCTTTTCTTTATTCACAAAAGTTCTTCAGGGATGTTAATCTTCAGATCCATTTAAGTCTTCCTTCAGTTACGGTTCTTTTTCAATGCCTACATCTACACTGAATATGCTTGGATATTCATTACACATCTATTATTATTCCTTCACATCTGACAAGTCATTATAATCTCCATCTCTGTTTCTCTTTAATTTATGTATTCTTCGTGCCCAGGCCCGATGAGGGCTGTTTTATTTTATTATTTTTTGGCCCGTCCTGGTGTTACAATCATAAAAAAAAGATCGCAACTATCATTGTATGAATGTAACGAGGTATGTTATTTTTAATAAAGTTAGTTAACACTGTCCAAAGTGCAATTTTTATGTGATACTTATTACGTTTGTGTAAGACTTCATGCAGGCACACAATCGAAGGGATTTCATGCAGGCACACAATCGAAGGGACTTAATGCAGGCACACAATCGAAGGGACTTCATGCAGGCACACAATCGAAGGGGCTTCATGCAGGCACACAATCGAAGGGGCTTCATGCAGGCACACAGTCGAAGGGACCTCGTGCAGGCACACAATCGAAGGGACATCATGCAGGCACACAATCGAAAGGACTTCATGCAGGCACACAATCGAATGGACTTCGTGCAGGCACACAATCGAAGGGGCTTCATGCAGGCACACAGTCGAAGGGGCTTCATGTAGGCACACAATCGAAGGGGCTTCGTGCAGGCACACAATCGAAGGGACTTCGTGCAGGCACACAATCGAAGGGACTTCATGCAGGCACACAATCGAAGGGGATTCATGCAGGCACACAATCGAAGGGACTTCGTGCAGGCACACAATCGAAGGGACTTCATGCAGGCACACAATCGAAGGGACTTCATGCAGGCACACAATCGAAGGGGATTCATGCAGGCACACAATCGAAGGGACTTCATGCAGGCACACAATCAAAGGGACTTCATGCAGGCACACAATCGAAGGGACTTCATGCAGGTACACAATCGAAGGGATTTCATGCAGGCACACAATCGAAGGGATTTCATGCAGGCACACAATCAAAGGGACTTCGTGCAGGCACACAATCGAAGGGACTTCATGCAGGCACACAATCGAATGGACTTCGTGCAGGCACACAATCGAAGGGACTTCATGCAGGCACACAATCGAAGGGACTTCATGCAGGCACACAATCGATGAGAGTTCCTTTTTAACATAATGAAATATATCGATGAATTTTTTTCTTAGGGAATGTACGTTCAAAGTTACAACTTAGAAAGTAGGTTCTTATTTACTGGTACAATTCCTGGTTTTCAGGATGACCTCTTCCTCGGTTGTCCTTCGTCTCTCTTCTAATCACGTTTTTCCTTCTCTCTCCAAATCCTCATTTTCCTCACACCTTTCCCAGTCATTCTACTCCTGTCTAGAGTTGATATTTTTTTTCTTTTCTGCTGCTCCTTTCGTTGTTGTTGACATCTTACTCATTCGGTTATTGTTTAGTAGCAATGGTATCAATGGTGTTAGTAGAACCACAAAAAGTGATAGAAATATAACTTTGCATTATTGTGCAACTTTGAGGAATAGTGAAAAGTTTCTCTAACTTCTGAATTTTCCTCCTTTTTTCTTAATGTAGCAAGCAAAGTTTTTTTTTTTTATGCTTCAGTTTTCTGAGTAAGCTACACAAGATATTAACTTCTTTCTTCTTCTTCCTTCTCAGTTAGCCTATAAGAAGTTTAATCTTGGCGAGCAGTTCAAAAGATACTTGAGGCAGATTCACACGGACATTACATCCCATTACTGATGGCAATTGAGAATAAATGATCAAGATCAACCGTATTTTTGAGAGAAAAAGTGATGTTAGAATAGCAATGTTCTCAGCCAAGAGGACAAAACTGCGAGTAGAAAAGAAGGTAATATTAAAGAATTGAAAACTACAAAAAACTGCAATTTTTTTTTTTTTATCAATTTATAGTAGCCTCCGTAGTCGAGTGGTAACGCTTGCGACTTTGATTCGTCAGATTGTGGGTTCGAGGCCAGCCAGGGTGTGAAGTTAGAAGGGCATTCACTCAAGGAGACGGTTGCACTTGCCAAAACCAAAGTCCTCCGTAAGAATATAATAATAATAATAATAATAATAAGACTTTATTTCCAACGTACATTGGGTATTCAAATATGGGTGTACTATTAAAATTTACAAGTAAAATCTTCCTTTAAGAGTAACTTCTTAAGATTATATTTAAAAGTATACACTGAACCAGCATTTTTTAGTTCTCTGGGAAGCTGATTATATAAATGAGGTCCACGAATGTTTATATCTCTTGAGCCAATATCAGTTTTAGACCTTCGTACTAATAAATCTTCCCCTTGACGGGTAGTTAACCCGGTAACTGAGCTTACTGTAGAAAAATTATACAAGCAATCAGGAAGATTGTTTCTTAGTATATTAAAAACAAAGGTACATATATCAAAAACATATTTATCTCTAATCTTTATCCATTCTAGATCTTTTAAAACAGGAGAGATGTGCTCGTATTTTCTTACATTGCCAACAGCCACTCGTGCTGCAAAGTTTTGTAACTTTTGTATTCTTTGTAATTGAGTCTTATTTGTACATCCCCAAACTTTGAGACAGTAATTAATTAAACTCATAGCTAATGACTGGACAATTATTATACGAGAAGGCACCGTCCAAGCCCTAAATAGTAACAGGAGTCCGTGACGTAAAACCGATCACTCACTCGCATTATTATTATTATTATTATTATTATTATTATTATTATAATTATTATTATTATTATTATTATTATTATTATTATCGTCGGTGTTATTTGTGACATTAACTAAAAGAATGAACCATTTCTGGGTATGCCAAGTGAGGATATTTGAGCAGTTTTCAAATTCAGTCTTGCAATTTAAACACTTAAGCTCAACTGTTCGCTTGAGCACGAGTAGTGAGTGAGTGCTTCTTAACCACAATTCTCAAAATAGAACGACAGTGCTCGACCGACCTATATTCTCTCTCTCTCTCTCTCTCTCTCTCTCTCTCTCTCTCTCTCTCTCTCTCTCTCTCTCTCTCTCGCCTTTAGTGTTTATATATATATATATATATATATATATATATATATATATATATATATATATATATATATATATATATATATGAGTGCAACGCCAAAGAAAGCGAAAGGAAACAGACCCGCCCTTTGGGTCTATTGAAATAGAATCTATGACTGCCCAAGTAAAAATGGCAGGAAAAAAATGCTTCCGAACACGTCTGTTCCGATTTGAATTGCAATCTACAATTTTTTCTGCAGTCTCTACGTAACATCAATAATAATAATAATAATAATAATAATAATAATAATAATAATAATAATAATAATAATAATAATAATAATAATGATAATAATAATAATAATAATAATAATAATTCACCTGCCTCATCCCCCCTTACAAGGGGCGTGGCCGAGCCAAGAAACGCGCATTCACCACGACCAACACATACCTCAACCACTCCTCTCAGCTCCTTGGGGATAAAGGGTTGCCACGTCTCTCCCCCTTCTAACCTGCTTGGGTCATCCACAAGGTAGGCGGGCATGGATATTCTAAAATAAGAGCGACCGCCGCAGCTGGTTTACACCCATGGCTTCATTACATGGCAACTCCCCTCACACCCGTCCATCACATAATAATAATAATAATAATAATAATAATAATAATAATAATAATAATAATAATAATAATAATAATAATAATAATCGTCATCATCATCATTATGTTCATTTTTCTCTGGTCGAGTAGGAAGGCGGCTTTGGGGAAGTGAGTAATAGGAGGATGGGGTCCCTGCGGAGGGGGTCGTGGTTTACTGGAGGGATAAGGGTAGGAGGGTTGTATTGGTGGTTATGTTCAGTTTGGGGGGGAGGTATTTGCTGGAACATGGGATCTCCGGCTGACATGACGCCACGACGTAAGATGTGGGTGAAGGCCACCATAAGGAGGCGGGAGACACATTAGCCGTATGGAGAGATAATAATAATAATAATAATAATAAGACTTTATTTCCAACATACATTGGGTATTCAAATATGGGTGTACAATTAAAATTTACAAGTAAAATCTTCCTTTAAGAGTAACTTCTTAAGATTATATTTAAAAGTATACACTGAACCAGCATTTTTTAGTTCTCTGGGAAGCTGATTATATAAATGAGGTCCACGAATGTTTATATCTCTTGAGCCAATATCAGTTTTAGACCTTCGTACTAATAAATCTTCCCCTTGACGGGTAGTTAACCCGGTAACTGAGCTTACTGTAGAAAAATTATACAAGCAATCAGGAATATTGTTTCTTAGTATATTAAAAACAAAGGTACATATATCAAAAACATATTTATCTCTAATCTTTATCCATTCTAGATCTTTTAAAACAGGAGAGATGTGCTCGTATTTTCTTACATTGCCAACAGCCACTCGTGCTGCAAAGTTTTGTAACTTTTGTATTCTTTGTAACTGAGTCTTATTTGTACATCCCCAAACTTTGAGACAGTAATTAATTAAACTCATAGCTAAGGACTGGACAATTATTATACGAGATGATGTTTCAAATGAGTCTTTTACCCTATTTAGATATATTAGAGTACCCATTACTTTTTTATAAATTTCATCTATATGCATTTCAAAATTCATGTAACGGTCAAAATAGACACCTAGGTTCTTTACCGAGTTCATTGGCTTAATGATATTACCGTTAAAATTTATATGAAGATTGTCATCAACTTCTGATAATAATTGTCTGGATCCGATAAGAATAGATTGGGTTTTAGTTTCATTAAGTAACAGACCATTTTTTAGAAAGTAACGTTTAGCCATATACAAAATTTCTTCTGCTCTACGAATAATATTTTCTAAATCATTAATTTCTCCTTCAATTAAGATTTGAGTATCGTCAGCATATTGAATGACATAACAGTTAGGTAAATATTTTACTAGATCGTTTACATATATTAGAAAAAGTATAGGTCCTAGGATCGATCCCTGAGGGACCCCAAACAATACCTTCTTGCGACTTGAGACTACATCTTTTATTCTGACTGACTGGTAGCGGTTTTTTAAATAGTTCTCGAACCAGCTTGGGTCAATGTTCATTTTTTTGCATTTTTCTAATAGAATGGTATGGTGTACACTATCAAAAGCTTTAGAAAGATCGAGTAGTAGTAGCAATGATATTTTCTTATTATCTATATTTTTGTATATTTCATCTGATATTTTCAATAAGGCAGTTTCAGTTGATAATTTTGGCCTGAAACCGTGTTGACTTTTTGCAATAAGTTTATTTTTTTCAAGAAACTCACTTAACTGATTTGCAACAATCTTTTCAAGTATCTTTGATAAAATTGGTAGTAAAGAGATTGGTCTATAGTTAGAGACATCGTCAGGATTTCCATTTTTAAAACCAGGAATTACATGGGGATTTTTCCATAAATCTGGGTAGATATTGGTAACTATGGAAGTATTGATTATTACCGTCAGATAATAAGCTATTACAAATAATGAATCTCTAATAAAACGAAAACAAATTCCATCTGATCCATATGCATTAGAGTCTTTCAGATTTTTTATTACTAAGATTACTGTATTACAATCTACTGTAGTAGGGTTAAAGACATCATTACTTCTATTGAATGCACTATGTTCTTGAACATTATTATTATTATTACTACCATCATCACTATTATCATTACCATTACTACCACCATCATTATTATTTACACCATTATCAACATTTCTATTATTATTACTACTACCATCATCATTATTATTACCACCATTACTATTATTGATTTCATTTATTATTTCTTTTTTTGTTTTTTCAAAGGTTTTTTTCCCCACTTCAGCGAAAAAATTATTGAACTCTTCTGCTTTAGCACTTACATCTACCTCATCGGGTATAATTGATATGTTACTACTTTTATTACAGTTATTGGAAAGCATGGTTTTAGCAATTTTCCATGTATCAGAGATATTGCCTTTAGCGTTTTGAAATTCATTTTTGTAATACTGTTTCTTACTGTTACTTAATAATGATTTTACTTGTTTCTTATGCTCTGTAAACTTTTCTCTTAAAGGGATATTATCTCTTTGTAGTTTTACTTCATTTTGTAGTTTGTCTCTTTCTTTCATAATGTTTTTTATGTCATCTGTTATCCAAGGAGCGGGGGGACGAAATATTTCTCTTGTCACGAGTGGTGCACATCGATCTATACATGATGATAAGACACTGGTTAAAATATTTACTTGTGTATTAATATTATCGGTATATAGAATTTCATTTAATTTATGTACTTCATTCATAAGTAAACTACAAAGTAATTCTTGTGAATAATTTCTTAAGCATCTGAATGTTTTAAAGATTGGTTGTCTCTTTGGTTTGCGAATATTTAGGGACGTTACAATTTCCTCGTGGTCTGCTATAGGGCTTGGCATTACGTCACACTTAGTTATCATATGTTTGGAGTTTGTTATTACTAGATCGATTTGGGAAACTGAAGTGGGAGTGATTCTAGTTGGTTTATTTATAATCTGTTCTAGATTTAAATTCTTAATAAGTCTACTCATTTTATTTTCTCTTTTTAGTTGATCATCATTAAAATCGCCATATATAAAAACTGGTTTGTTTTTTAAAATTATCTCCTTAAAAACGTCCAAGATTTAGTTCAGTGGCCTTCAAATAATTTTTAACCAACCAGCCATCGGACAATCAAGGAATGGGAGTGGAATACTGTGTTTTAATATGAAGTCAGTTCTTGCTAATCATCTAAATGTCAAGCAAGCACCAGTAGATATAAAAACTCAATACATTATATATCCTCTGCATTACTCTAGCTATGCCCGTAAAACCCTTTCTTTTATTCTTTACCAAAATAAGCCAAGCAAGTTTTTTTTTCCCCCAGAAACGCAGCCGATAAACGAAGCAAGACAACACACGCAGAAAATCGTCAAATGATCATTCTTATTCCTGCTCTATATCGGTGCGTCAGGGCGACGCATTTCGACATTTTTCTATTGTTTAAGAAACTATGCAACAGCTCCCAAGCATTGAGTTTAGCCGGAAGATCAAACCCCGTAACGGCGCCCCCTTAAGAGGCATTCAAGTGGAAATTCATATAATTCAAGACAGTCCAGTCAATTACAAACATTTTCGGGATAAGCTCAAATCCTTTTCCATCACGTGATAAAGACATACATATCTTTTACCCAATAGTGTTCTTGCGGCTGGCTGGCTTACTGTCTAAAGGGCACAGAGCACAAGGCTTTCTCTTTCCTTCCATTCAAGGCTTCACCTGTTCAAGTTTTTTCTTTCTCTTGTTCTTTCTCTTGTCCTTGAATATATATATATATATATATATATATATATATATATATATATATATATATATATATATATATATATATATATGCTTTAAAAAGAATTGTATAGATCTTGTACAATATTTTTTTTTCAGACTGTACGTGTACGAGTATACCGGTACAAACTCTCACTGTTCTTCCGACTCCTCGACGAAACGAACAACCAAAGCGAATTTGGAGACAACAGACTTTAGTCCTTAAAGACAGGAAGAACCCTTACCTAGGGATGTATGCTCTCTCTCTCTCTCTCTCTCTCTCTCTCTCTCTCTCTCTCTCTCTCTCTCCAAAGGCAAGCAAAGCGTAGATAAGAGCGTCATAGTAGCAGAAATACCACAAGAACGAAACACACCTCTAAAGTATAAGCCTGTTTCTCTAATTTTTTTTTAGGATGGGATGGGATAGGAGGGGAAAAAAGGAGAGGGAATTAAGGATATAAGGGAATTGGAGGGAAAAGCACGAAAATTAAATAAAGTAAGAGATAAAACAGAGAGGGGAAGACCCTCGTACTAAGTTATATATATATATATATATATATATATATATATATATATATATATATATATATATATATATATATATATTTAGGATGGGATAGGATAGGAGGGGAAAAAAAGGGGAGGGGGATTAAGGATATAAGGGAATTGGAGGGAAAAGCACGAAAATTAAATAAAGTAAGAGAAAAAAGAGAGGGGCAAACCCTCCTGCTAAGTTTTGATCTGGAATTCAGATTCTGAATAGTGATGATGATGATATATATATATATATATATATATATATATATATATATATATATATATATATATATATATATATATATATATATATATATATATATATATATATATATATATATATATATATATATATATATATAAAGGATGGGATAGGATAGGAGGGGGAAAAAAGGAAGGGGGATTAAGAATATAAGGGAATCGGAGGGAAAAGCACGAAAATTAAATAAAGTAAGAAACAAAACAGAGAGGGGCAGACCCCCCTGCTAAGTTTTTATCTGGAATTCAGATTCCTGATGATATATATGAGAATGTATTGCGTGAGTGCATGTGTATGTATTTACCTAATTATAATCACGGGAAAGTCCTATGCTAGTACCTCAGTCTCTTGATAGGTTTAATTTCTTACTGAAGCTTATCATATGTAGACTTAAAAATAAAAATCCATTTTAGCATTTACTATTTCCTCACTTAGCGAGTCCCAATTATACACTAAAAACTAAAGTGCTTCTTACATCCTTCAAGAGGGTTTTCTTGCAAAACTTCAAACTATGACCTCTAGTTCTACTGGCAGCCATATCAAAATATTACCTCTTTTCCACTCTGTCAAATCCATGAAGAAATGCACCATATCACCCTTTCCCCTCTACCTTCAAATGATGGTAAATGTAACTCTCCAAACCTTTTCTCATAAGTGAGATTACTTTATTGTCAAGTTCGTAATAATAATGGTTTGTCCAAAGTCTGAGGGACTCTGCAGACAGTTCTTTGTAACTGGAACCGTTTATCCCCATCCACTTTTGTTGTTGTGCTACATAATAATAAAAAGAAAGAGGGCACGCAATCCCACACATCCACTGGCCAGCACACACACACACACACACACAGGTTCAGAAATATTTATGTAACCTATGTGAGGCCAAAACTCGAATATGCAGCCCCCTTTTGGAATCCGCACTTGAAAAAGCACATAGCTAAGCTTGAAAAAGTTCAAAGACATGCCACGAAACTGGTGCCAGAAATACGCAATCTCAGTTATGATGAGAGGCTGAGGGAATTAGACTTACCATCACTCGAAGCTAGAAGAGTGAGGGGGGATATGGTGACAGTCTTTAAATTCCTTCATGGTTATGATAGAGTGGATAGGGATCGATATTTTGATATGGCTGGCTCTAGAACTAGAGGTCATAGTTTGAAGCTTCGTAAGAAAACTTCTTCGCAGGATGTAAGGAAATACTTTTTCAGTGTAAGAGTAGTTGATAATTGGAATTCGCTAAGCGAGGAGGTAGTTAATGCTATCTCAATCCATAGTTTTAAGGACAGGTATGATAAGTATCACTAAGTATAAAATGGAACCGATGAGGAGACGGGAAGATACGAGCTTTGGGCTCTTTCCCGTAAACACAATTAGGTAATCACAGGAGGAATATGGGAAGATAACCACATCCACATTTGTTGTTGTGCTATATAATGATAAAAAGAGAGAGCTCACGCAATCCCACACATCCACTGGTCACCATACATACACACAAACACACACCCAAGAGGAATATGAGAAGATAGTAGATTGTTGCACACCTTCCACCAAAATAGGAGTTATTCATGCCAGAGAGAAATGGTTCAATAATGAGTGTAAGAGAGCCAAGGAGTGGAGAGACAAATGCCGGAAAAGGTAAAGGAAGAGAAAAAGCACAGATGCCTGGCAGACTTATAAAAGAGCAAGAAATGATTACCTAAGTAAAAGAAGAGAGGCAGAGAGAGTATGTGAAAGGAATATCACCAGGAAGGCTAAAGAAAATTCTTAACTTTTCCACAGCTTTATCAGAGGAAAATTGAGGATCAAAGAACAGGTTTTAAAGCTAAAGAGAGCAGATGGAAGCATCACTGAGACGGATGAAGAGATTTACAAAGAACTGAACAAGGAGTTTCACTCAGTATTTACAGCAGAAAATACCCCACCCCCTAATATTGCAGAGATATGAGCTCATGGGCCAGAATTAGAGAATATCATCTTTTCAGCCATAGAGGTATGCAAAACGCTGATTGAGTTAGATGTCCATAAACCCACAGGTCTTGATGATATATCCCATTATATGTACTTAAGAAATGCGCTAAATCAATATCGGCAGCACTATGAATGATATTTGAAAAGTAGCTGGAATCTAGGGAGATTCCAAGTTGCTGGAAACAAGCGAACATGGTACCTATCTTCAAAAAGGGAAGGAGGGATACAGCTCTAAACTGTAGACCTGTTTCCTTGACTATCATAGCTTGCGAACTTATGGAAAAATTCCTAAGAAAACACATTTCTCTTCACTTGGAATCCTTCAGCTTTTTGTCAGTGAGACAACATGGATTCAGAGAGGATAGATCAACAGTAACAAACTTATTAGAATTTTATGATGAGGTAAGCTTGTATAATTTTTCTACAGTAAGCTCAGTTACCGGGTTAACTACCCGTCAAGGGGAAGATTTATTAGTACGAAGGTCTAAAACTGATATTGGCTCAAGAGATATAAACATTCGTGGACCTCATTTATATAATCAGCTTCCCAGAGAACTAAAAAATGCTGGTTCAGTGTATACTTTTAAATATAATCTTAAGAAGTTACTCTTAAAGGAAGATTTTACTTGTAATTTTTAATAGTACACTCATCTTTATGAATTGTTTGTTTTAGTATGTCTATATCGTACACCACAGATGTCTATCTGGAATATATATGCATCTTATTTGAATACCCAATGTACTTTGGAAATAAAGATTTATTATTATTATTATTATTATTATTATTATTATTATAGAATCTTACAGGAAAGAGAGGGCTGGGCAGATTACATATTCCTAGACTTCCAGATGACACTCTATACGGTCCCACATGGGAGACTTATTAAGAAGCTGTAAGTACTGGTGAGAATATGTGCAAAATGTCTTGTAATGGATAAAAAAAAAAAAAACTTACTTAAAAGGAAGGGAAGAGAGAGTTAGAGTAAGAAACTTAGTGTCTGAATGGAGAAGGGCTAGTAGTGGAGTTTCACAGGGTTCAGTTTTAGGATCACTTTTGTTCCTTGTATATGTAAATAACCTACCAGAGTCTGTATATTCATTTGTGAATATGTTTGCAGATGATGCAAAGATTGTGAAGAAAGAGACAAGAACAATGGTATAGAACTTCAGGGAGACCTAAATAGTCTGCAAGAGTGATCAGAAATGTGGCTAATGAAATTCAAAACTTCTAAATGTAAGGTAATGAAAAAGGGTACAAGTGCAAGAAGTCCCAAGCTTGAATACTCAATAGCAGGAGCAGAACTTCAAGAGACAGGGAATGAGAGAGATCTAGGAGTAAACATACTGGCAGATTTGTCTCCAGAAATACACATGATTGGCATAGTAAGGGCAGCAAATGCTTTCTTATATAAGGATAACCTTCATGCACATGGACAAGGAAATGCTCAGAAATATTTATGTAGCGAATGTAAGGCCAAAGCTTGAATATGCAGCCCCCTTTTGGAATCCACACTTGAAAAACGCATAGTTAAGCTGGAAAAAGTGCAAAGACATTCCACGAAACTAGTGCCAGAAATAGGCAATCTCAGTTATTATGAGAGGCTGAGGGAATTAGACTTACCATCATTTGAAGCTAGAAGAATGAGGAGGATATGGTGACAGTTTCTAAATTCCTTCTTGGTTATAACAGAGTGATAAGGATCGATATTTTCATATTGCTGGCACTAGAACTAGAGGTCATAGTTTGAAACTTTGTAAGAAAAAATCTTTGGAGGATGTAAGGAAGTACTTTGTCAGCGTAAGAGTAGTTGATGATTGAAAATCGCTAAGTGAGGAGGTAGTTAATGCTAAACCAGTCCATGGATTTAAGGACAAGTATGATAAGTATCACTTAGTACAAAAATGGAACTTACCAGGAGACGGGGAGTTACGAGAATGAGGCTCTTTCTCGTAAACACAATTAGGTAATTATAACTAGGTAATTACACACACACACACGAAGATACGAGCATTGGGCTCTCCCGTAAACACAACTAGGTAAATACAATTAGGCAAATACACACACACGGGAAGATACGAGCATTGGGCTCTTTCCCGTAAACACAATTAGGTAAATACAATTAGGTAAATACACACACACACACACGGTACTATGTTTCTAAAAGAGCAAATATGTAGTATTGTTATAATGAATAGTGGCAAGTTTATTTTCTGGGCATACGCGACCGAAGCTTGTGAGAAAGGAGAGAGAGGGGGCCATCTCTGTATTGTATGTACCTTCTAGTTATTTTGCCACAATGCGCGTTTTGTAGTAGAACCTACTTTGAGAAGACTGTGAAATCAAACAAAGGAAACGGAGCGTGAAATAAATAGGTATATGTAGGCATATACGCTCAAACGCGCAAATCTAATCATACGGACATGTGCAAAAGCACGCACGCCTATTCCTATAAACACACATCCATACAGAGAGAGAGAGAGAGAGAGAGAGAGAGAGAGAGAGAGAGAGAGAGAGAGAGAGAGGAGAGAGAGAGAGAGAGAGAGGCTTCTACATTACTATAAACAAGAAGATACACTCACGCCCGCGGGAGGGTACACATATAATTAAGCATACTCACAGCAAAACAAAGTTGAAAGAGAGAGAGAGGAGAGAGAGAGAGAGAGAGAGAGAGAGAGAGAGAGCTATCCGATTTCAGTAGTCAAAGAAGAGAGTTGAGAGAGCGCCGAGGGGCGAAATTTTACTTTCCCCATCCGGCGTCTGCATCATGCATTTCCGTACCACGGGAACGCACAATCTAATACATATCTTCAATTATGGTCGATGCGAGCGATAGCAGCGTGGGAATACAGTCTCCCTAGTCATCGTTATCTTAACATTAATACGTGTAAGAGACATGACCAACAAAAATATGACTCTTCCGCGAAGTTACGGTGCGGTTTTGCGTGTAAGTTGACCGACTTCAGACAAATTCAAGCATCAACATCGTTTTCCTAAACACGTTTGTTTTTTCTTCAAAGTTTAGAAAGGTAAGAAGCTGAAGCTTGTATATTTGCGATGAAACATTCTACCTTGGCATTCCTGGTGAAAGTGTTCGCCGCGTACAAACACACGCACGAACAATGTCTAACACTCTTCCTACAACCCTCTCGATCACATTCACAACTGAGTTGAGACTGAACAACATTAAAAAAAAAAATGCCAACATACTCCTGGATCTCAAGTTTCTCTGTATATTACAAATATATAACTGGTGGTATCATTAAAGCTTCCAAGCTATTTATGATAATTCTAGGGTTAATTTTCGTGTGCAATAGCCTATATACATTAAATTATTATTTTTTTCATTGGCAGCTTTCCCATGTTCATATAGTCACTGTTTCTCACTAGACAACCCTTTCCATTCTTCCTAGCTTAGAACCGGCACCCGTGTTGAGCTACCCTGCTCCCATCGTGAATAGATTTGATAGTTTCTTACCAATGGCCCTCCAGAGAGGCAAATGACTTCACTCCTGCCCACTGCCATCTACAAATCCACCCCAAAATGTAACTTTGTTTTTTGGTACCTTTTGTTATATATATGATTATATTAGCTGTATGCCACAACTGTCCATTCATAGGGAAAGGCCGTAATAATAGTTTGCTAAATATGGCTCAAGTGGTAGCGTCCTCGACTCTGAGGCGGCAGGTCGAGGTTCGCTCCCCGTCACGGTCTGAGGTTAGCAAGGCATTCACTCAGGGTAACGATTACATCTGTCAAAACAAGTCCTTCGTAAGATGGCAACCGTCCTAGCCCTTGGTAGAAAAGGGAGTCCGTGACGTAAAACCGGAACAAATAAGGGTCAAATGATAAAGAATTTTGCTGCTACAATCGCTCTTGGTCAAAGCAAAATGTTTGATTGTAAAGTACAATATATTAGGGAATGAAGTGGGCTCAAATTACATGAATAAATTATATATAATGTTGGGATGTTTGATGTTTTAGATTCTCCACCCACGGATGGATGGAAAGGGTCATGGAGGACCCATAGGGCGGTCGCCAGCCGGCACAGGCCCCAACCCCCCCCCACTGTGGTGCACAGCCACAGCAGTAACCTCCCCAGTAAACAGCTTAAACTCTCTTGCCTGGACGAGGCGCGATCTGTCGACCTCACGAATGCGAGGCCAGCGCGTTACCATTGTATTGGGATATTTGTATATATCTTAACGAGAAGTTGTTAATTTTCAAGTATTTTTCAAGTTCGAGGTTCCAAGAACATAAACACAAATAGCTGAGAGGTTCCTCCATCTGGAACGCATTGTTAGAGAAAATAAATGCAAAAGCAAAAAAACGACAAAAATAAAATAAAAACTGAGAGAACATTTTTTTGCAGTGATAGAACAGTTCAGTGCAATGTAATTACTGCCAGTGCCTATAAATGGGTATGATAATATCTTGTAAAAATAGAAAAGAGAAAATATCCCGAAATCTTTACCATATTTATTGCGTTATTTTATTTTATTCCTTCAAAATATCTATATAAAAATCCCATCTTACGTTGGTATGAGTATGCTAAGGTATGTCAGCATGGCACACATAATGTCTAAAGCCTACAGTCAGGATATCTAGCCTATTGTGTACATTGATAAACAAGAAACAATTATTATTATTGTTGTTATTATTATTATTATTATTATTATTATTATTATTATTATTATTATTAGACAAAATTATTCTCTCTTTCATAGGCTACCATTATTATGCAAAACAAGTATGTTTTTATTTTGTTTAAAACAGGAACTTTCTACACATCCATTACAGATGGTGTCTGGCCTTCTGATCACAGGTTCGCAGTAGTGCTTTTGACTCAGCTCACCTCTATTCCCCTCCATTATTCTTCTTGAAGATATAACTATTGGTACCTCTGTTATACTTAGATTCTTCTTTCTACGTGATACAGTTTGCAACGTGAGCGTAATGGTTTTTCTTCTATAGCTTTTCTTCGAGATACAAATATTATCCGCTATTTCTTCGAGATACAAATATTATCCGGTATTTCTTCGAGATACAAATATTATTCGCTATTATATCTCTTTTGCAACGTGACCGTAATGGTTTTTCTCCCATAGCTTTTCTTCGAGATACAAATAACATCTGCTATTATATCTCTTTCATAACAATTATTTCCTGTCAAGAGTGAATCCAGCTGCATGGCTGGCATGCTGCTATCACATTTTCTTTGCTGCACTTAACCATGAGATTTGTCAAATCTGCCTGTTTAGAGAGAGGAGCACGTAAATGGTGCAGATGACAGACAGTTACAGTAATGGCAGATATACGGGACAATTGCAAATCATATAATGCTCATTATTTTCTTAAGATCTCAAAGGGCATTGGCTCCAACAACGGAATGGAGTTGTATACAGTGGCACACATACACCAGAAACTAATATACCTCGACCACTCCTCTTAGCTCTTAGGGGAGAGTGGGCTGCCACAATTCCTCCCTACCATCCAACTTGTGTCACACACTGGGCAAGGATCTTCCGCCATTACGCTAACAACTAATGATGAAGGGTAGAAATATTGAAGATATAGCAAGAGTGTTGGCTGTAGTCACCGTGGCTCAAGCGGTAGCGTTCGCGACTCTGAGACGTAAGGTTGCGGATTCGCGCCCCGTCACGGTCTGAGGTTAGCAAAGGCATGAACTCAGGGTAACGATTACATCTGCCAAAACCAGTCCTTAGCAAGAAGGCAACCGTCCTAGCTCTTGGTAGAAAAGGGAGTCCGTGACGTAATTATGTCACTGTGTTTATGTGTATGTATGTATGTATGTTCAGGTTTATATGTGTACGTATATGCGATTAATTACATGCACTTTCCTTTGCTGTGTTACCCTCAGATGACAATGATGTGTATGAGTATCCATGTATTCATCTTTATCTGTGGTAAGGACGAATAACTCCTTTTGCTGAAATGAATACCACAAACTCTCTCTCTCTCTCTCTCTCTCTCTCTCTCTCTCTCTCTCTCTCTCTCTCTCTCTCTCTCTCTCTCTCTCTCTCTCTCCTTGATATGTATGACTATGAAGCCCCAGTGGTGTTTCTATTGCTTATCTAATTAATGCATGCATATGTATATGTACCTACTTATTATTCTAACCTGAAAATTGTTATTCTATATCTGCTTCAAAATGTCTGCAGTAGTACTGTTGAAAAGTGAAATGTAACTTAAATGATAGCACTCAAAAAGGGCTATTGAAAATATTATTACAAATATTATTCTTAATTAATAATTGCAGAGTGCTCATCTGCTATTAATACATGTAAACCATAATATTATTACTCTTAATTAATAAACGAAGAGTGCTCTTCTGCCATCAATCAATTATTACACTATATTTTATTATCATTTACTTGCTATGATATTTAAAATTAATTGCAAATTCTATTAATACTTTATTTATACATAACCATTTTGATTGTAATGTGTATCAACTGCAATATCACTGGGAGTGCCCATGTGCACATGTGCCCATGTACAGTTATCTGAATAAATAAAAAATAAATATATGTCTTAGGCTCGAGTCCCGGTCGGGGGTAAAATATGATTCATGTTTTCACATATGTTAATGCGATTATTTGTATATATATATATATATATATATATATATATATATATATATATATATATATATATATATATATATACACACACACACACACACACACACACACACACACACACACACACACACACACACACACACACACACACACATATATATATATATATATATATATATATATATATATATATATATATATATATATATATATATATATATATATATATATATATATATAACCCCCTTCCACTAGCATTTGTATACTTATTTGATAATGTACGGTGAAGTACATTAAATATTCAAACTCCCCATATGAACTCAATGATAATGAAAGACTATATTTAATAACTTAAACAAAAATACATAAAAAATTTGCCAACGCAAACCCAGCGGTTTTATTTAGTAAGATTCGTTTAAATGAAAGTTTGCTAGCAAATACACCGATATATATATATATATATATATATATATATATATATATATATATATATATATATATATATATATATATATATATATATATATATACATATGAATCATTTCAGATAACTTTGTTATTTATGGAACCCTGCATGATGAATAAAATAGCTATTTTTCCTTTTTAACAACTGAGTTGTGGGAGGCTATGTTAGCAATTACCGAAGTCTAAACTTGGGGAACTCATACTGTGCTCCTAACCGTGCTGAACAAAGGCTGCTGAGCTGACTGGGGTTGTCCCATGAGGGACGCCACCACGTCTTCCTTATTCAGGCGAAGATGAAGAGATACGAGATGCTTTGGGTGTTTGAGCTCAGAACCGCTTCTGGGACTTAAAATTATATCTAGAATCAAATGTTTACGTGATAAAAAAAAAATAAACAATTAACTGCTATACTAGGAATTCACAAATTCTTTCTGAATGCCTTTTTGTTCATATTGCAGCTTCTTCCTAACCTTACTCTTGACTTATTTTTCGCATTTAATTCATAATCCATGTTATATAGGTATCAATAATAATCAAATAATAGAAAACGGCATTCAGAAAGAATGCGTTCAACCCTAGAATAGCATTTATATCTTAAAGGTGCTCCAGAAACATTAACATGAAGTAAAAATATATATCAATTAATGACTAAAGACAACCATTACAACATAATTTCCACCTACTTTTTAATAGGAAGAAAATAAGTTTTTTTTTCCCATCTTGATGCAAACATCTCCCGTATCATTTTTTTTTTCAAGTATTCACATAGCTCAAATATTACCCATTTTCTCTATAAACAACTTGTAGACCCATTTTTAAGTAATTCCCTCTTATTACGTGATTATCACAATCAGCCATAATTCATTAAACTTATAACTATTGTTCCGGTTTTAAGTCACGGACTCCCTTTTCTACTAAGGGCTAGGACGGTTGCCTTCTTGCGAAGGACTTGTTTTGGCAGATGTAATCAGTATCCTGAGTGCATGCCCTTGCTATCCTCAGACCATGACGGGGCGCGAACCCTCGACCTGACGCCTCAAAGTCGCGGACGCTACCGCTTGATCCACGGTGACTACATGATCAGCAATAATTCATTAAACTTATAACTATTACTTAAGATATATTAAATACTTAACAAAAGGAACAGCGTGACTATAAATGATTCAAAGCACATCATTATGTTAAGATCATGTGAAGCGCTCA
>JAXCGZ010001930.1:65000-77500 GCA_037179515.1 Halocaridina rubra | reverse complement strand
GGAAATAATTCCTGGAGAAAAGAAAAAAAACATTTTATGATTCGTATTAAGCTAACGGGGAATCTAAGTTCCTTCATCTGAACATTTAAAAACAGGACATCAATATATATCACACACACACACACACACACAACGGAACCGATCAAGAGACGGGAAGATATGAGTTTTGGGCTCTTTCCCGTAAGCACAATTAGATCACACACACACACACACACACACACACACACACACACACACACACACACACACACACACAGAGTAAATTTAATAATAAGAATATATTAAGTATTAAATATATGACTAACCAGAGCAGTGCAGTGCAACATGACTTTTACATGTAAATCTGACGACCCTCAATGGAATTAATAATCTCGGCTCCGAGTTTGTAAAGGAAGAAAGACTAGATAGATTCTCCATCCGTCTCGCCTTCGCTTCCTCTTCTTCGTTACCTGCCCTTGGACGATATGTCAGGGATATATCACTATTATCACTTTCATCATCTAATTCGGTAAAGTGAAATCTTTTCTTAAGAATTCCCATACACTAATCCTCTGATCTACGCAAGAGGAGAGACTTTTAATTCTTTTATTTTTCTTATAGGTTTTGTAATACCGTTTTCACACTATTTTTCATCTCTCTGGAAAATAATTTATATATATATATATATATATATATATATATATATATATATATATATATATATATATATATATATATATATATATATATATATATATATATATATATATATATATATATATATATATATATATATATATATATATACGCACACACACACACACACACGCACACACACACACACACATATATATATATATATATATATATATATATATATATATATATATATATATATATATATATATATATATATATATATATATATATATATATATATATATATGACTGTTATGCGTGATTTAACTTGTGATGAATGATCATTCTTTGTATGAAATATCTTTCAACTATGGCATAATCGTTCTTGAAGAGAGTGGGTTTACACTTGCAGTAAATAACGGGCCACGCAAGAACCTTGCGAATGTTTATAATGCAAACAGCTACTAGACAAGCCAAGTCTCTGCATGCATAGGTAGGCGCAGATTTAACATAAAAATGGATTAACTCCATGACCAGAATAACCAGATTATGAGGTCAAAATAAGTCAAAAAGTTGAATTACAGTCACGGTAATTGCTCTAATATGCCCCTTATTTTCACAGACATTTACACTTATCATTAATTATCTATTTTCGTTGTCATCCTCTCTATTTTTAAAAAGCACACTGACGAGAATTTTTTTGGGGGGGAATAAATTGTTCCAGATTATATATATATATATATATATATATATATATATATATATATATATATATATATATATATATATATATATATATATATATATATATATATATATATATATATATATATATATATATATATATATATATATATATATATATATATATATATATATATAGGTAAGAATTTTACTTTAAACATTTAAAACTACAAAATTAACGCTTCCAAACTTGGAATGCGTTGAGGTACAAAATTCCTTTCACTCTTAAAAGACGTATGGGAGCGGAGCGTACTACGCGGTGATTGAAGCTACGCATAACCACTCTCCACAAACGTCAGATACCAACTGAACTGAGGAGAAAAGAAGGATGGTGAGAGCGAGTTTAAGCCAAGTTTGACTCGAAGACTCACTGTGCCGAGTTACCTTGAAAAATCATTTATAGTCGTAGGATTTTCTTTCTTAGTCGAAGGAATTGTGCAACTCGCATTTATCATCACATACACCCATACATACAGACACAAATACGCACACACAAACATATATATATATATATATATATATATATATATATATATATATATATATATATATATATATATATATATATATATATATATATATATATATATATATGTGTGTGTGATTACCTAATTGTGTTTACGGGAAAGAGCCCAAAGCTCGTATCTTCCCGTCTCCTCATCGCTTCCATTTTTAGACTTAGTGATACTTATCGTACCTGTCCTTAAAACTATGGATTGAGATAGCATTAACTACCTCCTCGCTTAGCCAATTCCAATTATCAACTACTCTTACACTGAAAAAGTATTTCCTTACATCCTGCAAACAAGTTTTCTTACGAAGCTTCAAACTATGACCTCTAGTTCTAGAGCCAGCCATATCGAAATATCGATCCCTATCCACTCTATCATAACCATGAAGGAATTTAAAGACTGTCACCATATCCCCCCTTACTCTTCTAGCTTCGAGTGATGGCAAGTCTAATTCCCTCAGCCTCTCATCATAACCGAGATTGCGTATTTCTGGCACCAGTTTCGTGGCATGTCTTTGAACTTTTTCAAGCTTAGCTATGTGCTTTTTCAAGTGCGGATTCCAAACGGGGGCTGCATATTCGAGTTTTGGCCTCACATAGGTTACATAAATATTTCTGAACATTTCCTTGTCCATGTGCCTGAAGGCTACCCTTACATTTGATAAGAATGCATATGCTGCCCTTACTACGCCATTTATATGTATTTCTGGAGACAAATCTGCCAGTATGTTTACTCCTAGATCTCTCTCATTTTCTGTCTCTTGAAGTTGTACTCCAGCCACCGAGTAGTCAAGCTTGGGCCTTCTTGCACTTGTACCCATTCTCATTACCTTACATTTTGAGGTATTGAATTTCATTAGCCACTTTTCTGACCACTCATGCAGATTATTTAGATCCTCCTTTAGTTCTCTACCATTGTTCTCGTTTTTTACTTTCTTCACAATCTTTGCATCATCTGCAAACATATTCATGAATGAATTTACAGACTCTGGTAGGTCATTTACATATACAAGGAACAAAAGTGGCCCTAAAACTGAACCCTGTGGAACTCCACTACTAACTCTTCTCCATTCAGACACTGAGTGTCTTACTCTAACCCTCTGTTCCCTTCCTTCTAAGTAAGTTTTTATCCATTCCAAGAGATTTCCACCTATTCTAGCCATTGATTGCAGCTTCCTAATAAGTCTCCCATGTGGAACAGTGTCAAACGCTTTCTGGAAGTCTAGGAATATGCAATCTGCCCAGCCCTCTCTTTCCTGTAAGATTTGGCTTACCTCATCATAAAATTCTAATAAGTTTATTACTGTTGATCTACCTTCTCTGAAGCCATGTTGCCTCACTGACAAAAAGTTGAAGGATTCCAAGTGAAGAGAGATATGTTTCCTTAGTAGTTTCTCCATAAGTTTGCAAACTATGCTGGTCAAGGAAACTGGTCTATAGTTCAGACCCGTATCCCTCCTTCCCTTTTTGAAGATAGGTATCACATTTGCTTGTTTCCAGCATCTTGGAATCTCCCCTGACTCCAGTGACTCCTTAAATATGATACTTAGTGCCCAAGATATTGTGTTTGCGCATTTTTTAAGCACATGAGGGGATATGTCATCAGGACCTGTAGCTTTATGAACATCTAAATCCATCAGCGCTTTGCATACCTCTGTGGCTGTAAGGTTGATGTTCTCTAATACCGGCCCTTGAGCTTCTATCACTGCAATCTGAGGGGGTGGGGTATTTTCTACTGTAAATACTGACTGAAACTCCTTGTTCAATTCTTTGCAGATCTCTTCGTCCGTCTCAGTGATGCTTCCATCCGCTCTCTTTAGCCTTAAAACCTGTTCTTTTACCTTCAGTTTTCCTCTGATAAAGCTGTGGAAAAGCTTGGGATTTTCTTTAGCCTTCCTGGTGATGTCCCTCTCATAATCTCTCTCTGCCTCTCTCCTTTTACTTAGGTAGTCATTTCTTGCTCTTTTGTAGGTTTGCCAGGCATTTATGTTTTTTCTCCTCCTATACCTTTTCCAGCATTTGTCTCTCCACTCCTTAGCTCTTTTACACCCATTATCGAACCATTTCTCTCTGGCATGAATTACACCTACTTTGGTGACAGGTATGCAGCAATCTACTATCTTCCCATATTTCTCACAAAAGATGTCATACATTTCTTGTACAGATTTGTTGTAAAATAAGGTTCTCCAGTCAATAACTGCAAAAAGCTCATTCATTTTGATGTAATCTCCTTTCGGATAGTTCCTCCTCATGTCCTCAGTGCCTCTACTCTCAGGAAGAATGTCTTCAATGATATACTCCATCAACAACACACAGTGGTCACTCTTTCCAATTGGTGGTTCATACTCAATATTTTCAATATCCAACACATTATCTGTGAACACTAGATCAAGTAGTGATGGCTCATCCCCACCCCTGGCCCTTGTTGGTTCCATTACATGTTGGTGTAGGAAATTCCCTTGTACACAATCTAGGAATCTTGCCCCAAATGAGTCCTCACCACTGTGTGGGTCAAGATTTATCCAATCTATCTCTTTATGATTAAAGTCTCCCATAATCAAAATCCTACATTTTTTCTCCCGTGCCATGTTAACAACTGAGTTTATGACTTCAATAGTACCTATATGACTTTCCTCATAAATTTCAAGCCTATTTTGGTTCCTTGGTGGGTTGTATACAACAGTTATTATAATGCTCTCTGACCCAGTATTTATGCGAGCAACAAGAAATTCCCTGAACTCACTTTCTATAGCCAAGTTTATTTCTTCAACTTGAATCCTCTCACTTATGAGCAGTGCTATCCCTCCACCAGTCCTCTCAGATCTTTCGACCCTTAGTATTCTGAAACCCTTAGGAAAAACTGTGACACTGTTTATGTCCTCACTCAACTTAGTCTCTGTAATTGCTACTATATCTGCCTTACTGTTGTGAATCCTATCTTTTAATTCTACTGCCTTACCAGATAATCCATCAGCATTTGTGTATAACAATCTTAATGAGGCCCCATCCCCTGATCTTCTGTCATTATCTTCTTTATCTCCCCTTTGTCTGGAAGTATTCTGTAACGAAAATTTTTCTTCTCTTCTTCATTTCTTTCATCATTTAACCTTCTTGCCTCTTGCAGCAAGTTTTTGATCTTTCCCATCTCTTCCTGTGTTCTGTATCGTCTAATGAACACTTCTTTGCATTCTTGAAGGTCTTTTAGACTTTTTTTTCTCAACAATATTTCCCTACATGTTTCCCCTCTCTCAAAGGTTACTTTTGTTGGTCTCGGCTTTCCTTCCCTGGAATATTTACCTAGTTGGTGTATGTTTACAATATCCTCAGGACCACATACTACTCCAAGCTTTCTTATCAGGTCTACAACGCTAGCTTTATTTTCTTCAAGTCTCCCCTGCCATGTTGGCTCCTGGGATTCACTTATGCCTGAGATTACCACTGTCTTCTCCTTATCAAGTGCCTGTCTGATGAGTGGGTTTGCCCTTTCCATCACAACGTCTTTCATTTTTTCGATTACTGTCTCTTTATAGTCAACTGTTTGTATGTTTTCCAGTGCCACCACCTTTACAGCCTCTTTTACTGCCACATTCCCCTTTAGTGCATCAGCAAAGGACGTTTTCATGGCATCATTTTCCATATTCAGCTCCTGGAACTCTTTTCTGAACTGTTCAATGTTTTCCTTAATCTGAACATTCCAAGCAGCAATCTCGTCTCTCTCAGAAGAGAGCAGTGAACTAACATCTAATTCCTTTAGGTTGTCATTCAGCTGTTTGTTTTTATCTTCTTGTGAACACTGTGTGTGTGTGTGTGTGTGTGTGTGTGTGTGTGTGTGTGTGTGTGTGTGATTACCTAATTGTGATTACCTAAGTGTGTTTACGGGAAAGAGCCCAAAGCTCGTATCTTCCCGTCTCCTCATCGGTTCCATTTTATACTTAGTCATACTTATCATACCTGTCCTTAAAACTATGGATTGGGATAGCATTAACTACCTCCTCGCTTAGCCAATTCCAATTATCAACTACTCTTACACTGAAAAAGTATTTCCTTACATCCTGCAAAGAAGTTTTCTTACGAAGCTTCAAACTATGACCTTTTTTTTTTTTTTTTTTAATTTATTCAGATAACTGTACATGGGGACATGTGCACATGGGCACTCCCAGTCATATTGCAGTTGATAACATTACAATCTATGTGGTTATGTATAAATAACATACTAATAGAATTTGCAATTAATTTTAAATATCATAGCAAGTAATTAATAATAAAATATAGTGTAATAATTGAAGAGTACTTGAAGAGTAATCATTGTGACAATATTTTCAATAGCCCTTGTTGAGTGCTATCATTTAAATTACATTTCACTTTTCAACAGTACTACTGCAGACAATTTGAAGCAGATATAGAATAACAATTTTCAGGTTAGAATAATAAGTAGAGCCAGCCATATCAAAATACCGATCCCTATCCACTCTATCATAACCATGAAGGAATTTAAAGACTGTCACCATATCCCCCCTCACTCTTCTAGCTTCGAGTGATGGTAAGTCTAATTCCCTCAGCCTCTCATCATAACTGAGATTGCGTATTTCTGGCACCAGTTTCGTGGCATGTCTTTGAACTTTTTCAAGCTTAGCTATGTGCTTTTTCAAGTGCGGATTCCAAAAGGGGGCTGCATATTCGAGTTTTGGCCTCACATAGGTTACATAAATATTTCTGAACATTTCCTTGTCCATGTGCATGAAGGCTACCCTTACATTTGATAAGAATGCATATGCTGCCCTTACTATGCCATTTATATGTATTTCTGGAGACAAATCTGCCAGTATGTGTGTGTGTGTGTGTGTGTGTGTTTAATTACGTAATTTTTCTTACGGGAAAGAGCCCAGTGTTTGTAACTCCCCGTCTCCTGGTAAGTTCCATTTCTGCACTTATTGATACTTACCATATTTGTCAACAAAATGTATAAATAGAGTTAGCATTAACAACCTCCTCGCTTAGTGAATTCCAATCATCAAGTATCCTTACACAAATAAAATACTTCCTTACATCCTGCAAGGAAGTCTTATGAAGCATCAAACTTTGACTTCTAGTTTTTGAGCAAGCCGTATCAAAATATCGACCCCTATCCTCTCTGTCAAAATCATGAAGGAATTAAAGAAAACCGTTACCATATCCCCTTCATTCTTCTAGTTTCGAGTGATGGTAAGTTTAATTCCCTCAGTCTCACCTAAGATTGCGTATTTCTGGCACCAGTTTCGTTGCATGTTTCTGAATTTTTTCCAGCTTTTTTACATGCTTTTTTCACGTGCGGATTCCAAAAGGGTACTGGATATTTATGCTTTGACCTCACATAAGTTACATAAATATATCTGAACATTTCCTTATCCTTATGAGAACGCCAACTTCAATTTGCTCTCGATCTTCTTGGCATCTAGCTGATCTCCCTTCCATCCTGCCAGTCCTGCTAATCGCCTGATCTCATTTGCAAAAACATCCACTTGCTCACCTGTCTAGTGTGTCTTCCTAAACCTTCCATAGGCATCGAACGTCCCTTGTGAGAAGGCCAACTTCAATCTGCTCTCGGTCTTCTTGGCATCTAGCTGATCACCATCACTCATTTCGAGATACAGAGCAAAAGCATCTCCTTCCAGGTGCAAAGGTATAAAACTGGCTAAGTCCTTAATTTCCACTAATCTCGCCACCAACTCGGCCTTTTTTAGCCAGGCAACCACATCACCTTGGCCATCAAATGATTTCATAATTTCACCACACAATTTGCCTTTTCCAGCCATTGTGGTCTTTAGACGACCTAGATAGCTTGTGGTCGAGATAGAAAAATATAATGTATATCAATTACCTTAACTCCACCTGCACGTGTCGGAAGTTAAAAGCCCACTCACAACTGTTCAAAACCCGATTTCTTGCCCCCATTCTCCAAACCACCACATACAAAAAGAAATTAACGCCTACACTAGGAGCTCCCACTAAGCCTCCACAACTCAATAATAAAGAAATTTTGTCTCACAACTCAACCAGTAAAGCAAATCCATCACACAACTCAACCAACTCGACAAACCCACATGCACTGCTCTTCATCCCCAAACGTCCGCCGAAAACTGTAAACAACATCCCGTTCATAGTGTTGCCAAACAGTGTTACCAGATCCAAATTATACAAAATCATAAATGAAAACTATTGTCTCCACAAAACCACAAGGACTAAGGCAGAATCCCCTTCTTAGCGTCACGCTAAGGGATCGAACCAGAGTTTGTCAGTCTTGTTTATATATATATATATATATATATATATATATATATATATATATATATATATATATATATATATATATATATATATATATATATATATATATATATATATATATATATATATATATATATATATATATATATATATATATATATATATATATATATATATATATATATATGGTGTGGACATTATTCCACCGAGTGTCACTAATATCGTGGGACTTTCATCCCACTATTTGATAATCGTTCTTTCATTGATGAACATTTTTAGATATTTGTCACTTACAAACTGTGTTTTATATTAATTGGGTATTATAACCATTCTTAATTATTTTTTCTTACTATTAAAGTGTATTATTGAATAGTTGTTATTTTAGATAAAAATGTTTGATTTCTCTTTACTGAAAAAACTAATAGTCATTTTGTCACTTATTAATAGCTATATAATGTAACTGTGAATACTTAATTTAGATAATTTTTATTCTTTTAGAATTCTTTAATTAGAATGATTGTTGTGAAAACATATTTTTTTTTAATCACATGTTCTACATATACTGAGTGTACCCTTGACAATGTAATCTTTTTCAGGAAACTTTAGTATGTATTAAGGAGCATAGGGATACTCTGATATGTAATACAGAAAAGTAATCTATTCAGATAATTATGTGAAACTTTGATATGTAATACAGAGAAGTAATCTATTTAGATAATTATGTAAAACTTTGATATGTAATACAAAGAAGTAATCTATCTAGATAATTATGTGAAACTTTGATATGTAATACAGAGAAGTAATCTATTTAGATAATTATGGGAAACTCTGATATGCCATATAGTGAAGGCATCTAATTAGATAATTATGCCCTGTTCACATCTAAAATAATTATAATTAGCAGATGATAGATATCTTTAAAATACGTAATGCTTCCCCTGATATAGGGCATTTCAGAAATTGGCGATAGGGAGTGACGTAACGTGACATTACCCATATGGTGCTCAACCCATTGGGCTCTCACACCTCTGTCTCCCTGATCGATGGAGGTCATCAACGTTTCACAATTTTGTGTTGTTCACACGATGATCGATAGCCAGCTTCCATAACAAACCAAACATTGTACATGTATACTTGGGAAAGATGTATAGGTAGAAAGTATACATATAGGCACTTATGTTAGTGTTCTTTGTACCAAACTGGCGTTCCTTGAGGCACGCCCCTCACACTATAGGTAATTGGTTGTACCCCCCATCTCTGGAAGCCTGTTGGTGGAGGTGTGCCCAAGAATACCACGCCCTGCCATCTTGGTGATACAAAAGAGTCAACCCACGACCGAGTAAGTGAGAAGCAGTCGAGCAGTCAGAGAGAGAGTCAAAGTCTTGTGGGCGTTAATACAGACTTAACATTTACGTTAGGGGGACGGGGGCATTGAGGCTTAGAGGTATCATGTAGCTTCTAAATAAATTAAGTGTTAAATATCTTTGCATATCTATCATCACCTCACACGCTGTAGCTCTGACCTGTTAGTGCAGAAAATATCTATACGACAAGGAGACGGGGGAGCACTGAGGCGTAGAATAAGTGTATAACTAAATAAACTAAGTGTTAAGTATCTTTGCATATCTATTATCACCTCGCACGCTGTAGCTCTGGCCTGTTTGTGTAGAGAATATCTATACGACACTGGTGGCATACTGGTGGAACATAGCAGTAAGACTTCTATTGGGATATTTATCTATACGACAAACTGTCTAGCTCAGAAAAGCAAAATTCCGCTATCTCTATGCATTTAAAAAAAAGTTTACTACCGTTTGGTAACTTTTACAAGAGGAAAATATGAAAAAAAAAGATATTTCTCCAGTTCTCTATATAATAAAAGGATTGCTTTAAATCATCTTTATGTAACTTGACTACAATATATTTAAGCAGCTGATTCACGTCTACGCTTGAAAGGTATAATGTCATTGCATGGTGGATGAAAAAAAAAAATAAATAAATAAAAATATGCTGGTTGCTTGGTTTCGGTTTTACGTCACGAACTCCCTTTTCTACTAAGAGCTAAGACGGTTGCCTTCTTGCGAAGGACTTGTTTTGGCAGATATAATCGTTACCCTGAGTGTATGCCCTTACTAACCTCAGTCCGTGACGGGGCGCGCACCCTCGACCTGCCGCCTCAGAGTCGCGGACGCTACCATTAGGTAAAAATATGCTGGATCTAGAGGAATTCAAAATTCAGGATAAAACATCGTGGCAGGGACTCGATAGTGTATATATTTCCTTTGAAAGAAGGGGTATAGTAGCATATCGAGGAGAAGGCATGGCCGTAGGTGTGGCTGAGGCAGCTTATGTTGTGGCTGCTATATTTAGGTGACGTCGTGTGTCTTGAAGGCTCTTCTCTCTTGGCAGAGCAGCCCAAACATACACGAATATACACACCTTCCACAGCTGATGATGACTACTCCTCAAATGAGCTATAAATAAGCTACTTCTCTCTCTCTCTCTCTCTCTCTCTCTCTCTCTCTCTCTCTCTCTCTCTCTCTCTCTCTCTCTCTCTCTCTCCATTTGGAGCATTATGTTGCCATTGATTTTTTATGTGATCATGCAATGTCTGACGCCTTGGCGCAATAAATTAATAAAATAAAAAATAATCTCTCTCTCTCTCTCTCTCTCTCTCCTCTCTCTCTCTCTCTCTCTCTCTCTCTCTCTCTCTCTCTCTCTCTCTCTCTCTTTCATTATATCTATCACTCGAACTCTTTTTCCTGAAGAAAACAATTCGCTTCCAATTGGGATGATTAAACTAATATGTCCTCAAGAGATCTATCATGAATAGTTTGGGAATCACTAGTATAATATTAGACAATATGCATATGCATGTTTGCTACTTTTAGTCTGGTAATCATTTACTTGTAGATATTTGTGCGCATTAAAACATCAACAACGTTTAACGTTGATTATTTGTGCGCATTAAAACAGCAACAACGTTCAACGTTGATTATTTATGCGCATTAAAATAACAACAACGTTTAACGATGATTATTATTTACATGTTACCACAAGATTTGTGGTATTTCCATGGTGAATACCAAATTTGAGAAAAAAGATAAATAAATTCTCTGAGTTTAAGGCGTTTGACGAGGGGATATTCATCAAGCAATAAACACATTTAGCAGATGAAGATGTTCTCTCTCTCTCTCTCTCTCTCTCTCTCTCTCTCTCTCTCTCTCTCTCTCTCATATATATATATATATATATATATATATATATATATATATATATATATATATATATATATATATATATATATATATATATATATATATATATATATATATATATATATATATATATATATATATATATATATATATATATATATATATATATATAATGATAAACAATAAGAAAAAGGGCAGGCTGCAATTATAGTCAGAGTAACGAAAACTTGACAATAGATCAACTTTTTGAAGGAAGAAAGGTCATATGACTTAGGGAAGACAAAATGATTAATTGAGTGCCAAAGTCTGGAGCTCGATGGGATTGAAGCAGTCATTGCCACCGACCAATCCACGAGCTACTAATATCCACAAAGTACTCGTACATGTGCGAAGAGCTCCAAAACATTTAAACAAGAGGATCAATGTACATTACTGTGGCGTCAGCAGGCCTTGAAATCAATTACTGTATATCAAAATATATACATACATACACAAGGCCTCATTCCCCCTTGGAAGGGGGGTGGACCAGCCAAGAAACACGCATTCACCACTATCTACACATACCTCAACCACTCCTCTTAGCTCCTTGGGGATAAAGGGTTGCCACGTTTCCCCCTTTCCACCCATTTTGGGTCAGTCACAAGGTAAGCGGGCAAGGCTATTCTACAATGATCCCGACAGCCGCAGCTGGGTTACCCCCACCGACTCATAACATGGCAACCCCCCCTCACACCCATCTATCACAATGTTCACTGAGCTAGCAGGTGCGAGAAATCCCTTTGGCCCGTGTCATCGATAAACAGTCTTCTTCCACTCATTTATATCTCTTGCACGGACTATATCAAAATTTGTATCAAAATACTTTATTATAATCAAAATATCTGAAGCATACTCAAATACGTACTCCAATTCAATAAAAGAGGTTTTCATTTTATTCAGTCTTTTATTGTTAGATGATATGACATCAAATAATGAGTTGCAGGAAGCTGGCTGTCTTGTTAAGTAATGAAAACATAAATGAGAGTCATGCTTTCAAGGTATATGAAGCTGTCAGGAGGATCTTAAGGTCAATACAAAAAGATTTGACCTTATCTATGCTACCCACTCACCTCAAAAGAAATATTTAGTGGTCTGTGGAAACTAGA
>JAXCGZ010001930.1:0-60000 GCA_037179515.1 Halocaridina rubra | reverse complement strand
GTAGCTTTATGAACATCTAAATCCATCAGCGCTTTGCATACCTCTGTGGCTGTAAGGTTGATGTTCTCTAAAACCGGCCCTTGAGCTTCTATCACTGCAATCTGAGGGGGTGGGGTATTTTCTACTGTAAATACTGACTGAAACTCCTTGTTCAATTCTTTGCAGATCTCTTCGTCCGTCTCAGTGATGCTTCCATCCGCTCTCTTTAGCCTTAAAACCTGTTCTTTTACCTTCAGTTTTCCTCTGATAAAGCTGTGGAAAAGCTTGGGATTTTCTTTAGCCTTCCTGGTGATGTCCCTCTCATAATCTCTCTCTGCCTCTCTCCTTTTACTTAGGTAGTCATTTCTTGCTCTTTTGTAGGTTTGCCAGGCATTTATGTTTTTTCTCCTCCTATACCTTTTCCAGCATTTGTCTCTCCACTCCTTAGCTCTTTTACACCCATTATCGAACCATTTCTCTCTGGCATGAATTACACCT
Organism: Halocaridina rubra; assembly: GCA_037179515.1. NCBI lineage: Eukaryota > Metazoa > Arthropoda > Malacostraca > Decapoda > Atyidae > Halocaridina > Halocaridina rubra. The sequence goes on along the minus strand of JAXCGZ010001930.1, from coordinate 59,523 downwards.
ACTTTGGTGACAGGTATGCAGCAATCTACTATCTTCCCATATTTCTCACAAAAGATGTCATACATTTCTTGTACAGATTTGTTGTAAAATAAGGTTCTCCAGTCAATAACTGCAAAAAGCTCATTCATTTTGATGTAATCTCCTTTCGGATAGTTCCTCCTCATGTCCTCAGTGCCTCTACTCTCAGGAAGAATGTCTTCAATGATATACTCCATCAACAACACACAGTGGTCACTCTTTCCAATTGGTGGTTCATACTCAATATTTTCAATATCCAACACATTATCTGTGAACACCAGATCAAGTAGTGATGGCTCATCCCCACCCCTGGCTCTTGTTGGTTCCATTACATGTTGGTGTAGGAAATTCCCTTGTACACAATCTAGGAATCTTGCCCCAAATGAGTCCTCACCACTGTGTGGGTCAAGATTTATCCAATCTATCTCTTTATGATTAAAGTCTCCCATAATCAAAATCCTACATTTTTTCTCCCGCGCCATGTTAACAACTGAGTTTATGACTTCAATCGTACCTATATGACTTTCCTCATAAATTTCAAGCCTATTTTGGTTCCTTGGTGGGTTGTATACAACAGTTATTATAATGCTCTCTGACCCAGTATTTATGCGAGCAACAAGAAATTCCCTGAACTCACTTTCTATAGCCAAGTTTATTTCTTCAACTTGAATCCTCTCACTTATGAGCAGTGCTATCCCTCCACCAGTCCTCTCAGATCTTTCGACCCTTAGTATTCTGAAACCCTTAGGAAAAACTGTGACACTGTTTATGTCCTCACTCAACTTACTCTCTGTAATTGCTACTATATCTGCCTTACTGTTGTGAATCCTATCTTTTAATTCTACTGCCTTACCAGCTAATCCATCAGCATTTGTTTTTTCATCAGCATTTGTGTGTGTGTGTGTGTGTGTGTGTGTGTGTGTGTGTGTGTGTGTGTGTGTGTGTGTGTGTGTGTGTGTGATTACCTAATTGTGTTTACGGGAAAGAGCCCAAAACTCCTATCTTCCCGTCTCCTGATCGGTTCCCACCCCTGGCCCTCGCTGGTTCCATTACATGTTGGTGTAGGAAATTCCCTTGTACGCAATCTAGGAATCTTGCCCCAAATGAGTCCTCACCACTGTGTGGGTCAAGATTTATCCAATCTATCTCTTTATGATTAAAATCTCCCATAACCAAAATCCTACATTTTTTTTTTCCCGTGCCATGTTAACAACTGAGTTTATGACTTCAATAGTACCTATATGACTTTCCTCATAAACTTCAAGCCTATTCTGGTTCCTTGGTGGGTTATATACAACAGTTATTATAATGCTCTCTGACCCAGTGTGTGTGATTACCTAATTGTGATTACCTAATTGTGCTTACGGGAAAGAGCCCAAAGCTCCTATCTTCCCGTCTCCTCATCGGTTCCATTTTATACTTAGTCATACTTATCATACCTGTCCTTAAAACTATGGATTGAGATAGCATTAACTACCTCCTCGCTTAGCCAATTCCAATTATCAACTACTCTTACACTGAAAAAGTATTTCCTTACATCCTGCAAAGAAGTTTTCTTACGAAGCTTCAAACTATGACCTCTAGTTCTAGAGCCAGCCATATCAAAATATCGATCCCTATCCACTCTATCATAACCATAAAGGAATTTAAAGACTGTCACCATATCCCCCCTCACTCTTCTAGCTTCGAGTGATGGTAAGTCTAATTCCCTCAGCCTCTCATCATAACTGAGATTGCGTATTTCTGGCACCAGTTTCGTGGCATGTCTTTGAACTTTTTCAAGCTTAGCTATGTGCTTTTTCAAGTGCGGATTCCAAAAGGGGGCTGCATATTCGAGTTTTGACCTCACATAGGTTACATAAATATTTCTGAACATTTCCTTGTCCATGTGCCTGAAGGCTACCCTTACATTTGATAAGAATGCATATGCTGCCCTTACTATGCCATTTATATGTATTTCTGGAGACAAATCTGCCAGTATGTTTACTCCTAGATCTCTCTCATTTTCTGTCTCTTGAAGTAGTACTCCAGCCACCGAGTAGTCAAGCTTGGGCCTTCTTGCACTTGTACCCATTCTCATTACCTTACATTTTGAAGTACTGAATTTCATTAGCCACTTTTCTGACCACTCATGCAGATTATTTAGATCCTCCTGAAGTTCTCTACCATTGTTCTCGTTTTTTACTTTCTTCACAATCTTTGCATCATCTGCAAACATATTCATGAATGAATTTACAGACTCTGGTAGGTCATTTACATATACAAGGAACAAAAGTGGCCCTAAAACTGAACCCTGTGGAACTCCACTACTAACTCTTCTCCATTCAGACACTGAGTGTCTTACTCTAACCCTCTGTTCCCTTCCTTCTAAGTAAGTTTTTATCCATTCCAAAACATTTCCACCTATTCTAGCCATTGATTGCAGCTTCCTAATAAGTCTCCCATGTGGAACAGTGTCAAACGCTTTCTGGAAGTCTAGGAATATGCAATCTGCCCAGCCCTCTCTTTCCTGTAAGATTTGGCTTACCTCATCATAAAATTCTAATAAGTTTGTTACTGTTGATCTACCTTCTCTGAAGCCATGTTGCCTCACTGACAAAAAGTTAAAGGATTCCAAGTGAAGAGAGATATGTTTCCTTAGTAGTTTCTCCATAACTTTGCAAACTATGCTGGTCAAGGAAACTGGTCTATAGTTCAGAGCCGTATCCCTCCTTCCCTTTTTGAAGATAGGTATCACATTTGCTTGTTTCCAGCATCTTGGAAACTCCCCCGACTCCAGTGACTCCTTAAATATGATATTTAGTGCCACTGATATTGTGTTTGCGCATTTTTTAAGCACATGAGGGGATATGTCATCAGGACCTGTAGCTTTATGAACATCTAAATTCATCAGCGCTTTGCATACCTCTGTGGCTATAAGGTTGATGTTCTCTAATACCGGCCCTTGAGCTTCTATCACTGCAATCTGATGGGGTGGGGTATTTTCTACTGTGTGTGTGATTACCTAATTGATTACCTAATTGTGATTACCTAATTGTGTTTACGGGAAAGAGCCCAAAGCTCCTATCTTCCCGTCTCCTCATCGGTTCCATTTTATACTTAGTCATACTTATCATACCTGTCCTTAAAACTATTGATTGAGATAGCATTAACTACCTCCTCGCTTAGCGAATTCCAATTATCAACTACTCTTACACTGAAAAAGTATTTCCTTACATCCTGCAAGGAAGTTTTCTTTCGAAGCTTCAAACTATGACCTCTAGTTCTAGAGCCAGCCATATCAAAATATCAATCCCTATCCACTCTATCATAACCATGAAGGAATTTAAAGACTGTCACCATATCCCCCCTAACTCTTTTAGCTTTGAGTGATGGTAAGTCTAATTCCCTCAGCCTCTCATCATAACTGAGATTGCGTATTTCTGGCACCAGTTTCGTGGCATGTCTTTGAACTTTTTCAAGCTTAGCTATGTGCTTTTTCAAGTGCGGATTCCAAACGGGGGCTGCATATTCGAATTTTGTCCTCACATAGGTTGCATAAATATTTCTGAACATTTCCTTGTCCATGTGCCTGAAGGCTACCCTTACATTTGATAAGAATGCATATGCTGCCCTTACTATGCCATTTATATGTATTTCTGGAGACAAATCTGCCAGTATGTTTACTCCTAGATCTCTCTCATTTTCTGTCTCTTGAAGTTGTACTCCAGCCACCGAGTAGTCAAGCTTGGGCTTTCTTGCACTTGTACCCATTCTCATTACCTTACATTTTGAAGTATTGAATTTCATTAGCCACTTTTCTGACCACTCATGCAGATTATTTAGATCCTCCTTTAGTTCTCTACCATTGTTCTCGTTTTTTACTTTCTTCACAATCTTTGCATCATCTGCAAACATATTCATGAATGAATTTACAGACTCTGGTAGGTCATTTACATATACAAGGAACAAAAGTGGCCCTAAAACTGAACCCTGTGGAACTCCACTACTAACTCTTCTCCATTCAGACACTGAGTGTCTTACTCTAACCCTCTGTTCCCTTCCTTCTAAGTAAGTTTTTATCCATTCCAAAACATTTCCACCTATTCTAGCCATTGATTGCAGCTTCCTAATAAGTCTCCCATGTGGAACAGTGTCAAACGCTTTCTGGAAGTCTAGGAATATGCAATCTGCCCAGCCCTCTCTTTCCTGTAAGATTTAGCTTACCTCATCATAAAATTCTAATAAGTTTGTTACTGTTGATCTACCTTCTCTGAAGCCATGTTGCCTCACTGACAAAAAGTTGAAGGATTCCAAGTGAAGAGAGATATGTTTCCTTAGTAGTTTCTCCATAACTTTGCAAACTATGCTGGTCAAGGAAACTGGTCTATAGTTCAGAGCCGTATCCCTCCTTCCCTTTTTGAAGATAGGTATCACATTTGCTTGTTTCCAGCATCTTGGAATCTCCCCCGACTCCAGTGACTCCTTAAATATGATACTTAGTGCCATTGATATTGTGTTTGCGCATTTTTTAAGCACATGAGGGGATATGTCATCAGGACCTGTAGCTTTATGAACATCTAAATCCATCAGCGCTTTGCATACCTCTAATATCTCTAATACCGGCCCTTGAGCTTCTGTCACTGCAATCTGAGGGGGTGGGTATTTTCTACTGTAAATACTGACTGAAACTCCTTGTTCAATTCTCTGCAGATCTCTTCATCCATCTCAGTGATGCTTCCATCCTCTCTCTTTAGCCTTAAAACCTGTTCTTTTACCTTCAGTTTTCCTCTGATAAAGCTGTGGAAAAGCTTGGGAGTTTCTTTAGCCTTCCTGGTGATGTCCCTCTCATAGTCTCTCTCTGCCTCTCTCCTTTTACTTAGGTAGTCATTTCTTGCTCTTTTGTAGGTTTGCCAGGCATTTATGTTTTTTCTCCTCCTATACCTTTTCCAGCATTTGTCTCTCCACTCCTTAGCTCTTTTACACCCATTATCGAACCATTTCTCTCTGGCATGAATTACACCTACTTTGGTGACAAGTATGCAGCAATCTACTATCTTCCCATATTTCTCACAAAAGATGTCATACATTTCTTGTACAGATTTGTTGTAAAATAAGGTTCTCCAGTCAATAACTGCAAAAAGCTCATTCATTTTGATGTAATCTCCTTTCGGATAGTTCCTACTCATGTCCTCAGTGCCTCTACTCTCAGGAAGAATATCTTCAATGATATACTCCATCAACAACACACAGTGGTCACTCTTTCCAATTGGTGGTTCATACTCAATTTTTTCAATATCCAACACATTATCTGTGAACACTAGATCAAGTAGTGATGGCTCATCCCCACCCCTGGCCCTTGTTGGTTCCATTACATGTTGGTGTAGGAAATTTCCTTGTACGCAATCTAGGAATCTTGCCCCAAATGAGTCCTCACCACTGTGTGGGTCAAGATTTATACAATCTATCTCTTTATGATTAAAGTCTCCCATAATAAAAATCCTACATTTTTTTTCCCGTGCCATGTTAACAACTGAGTTTATGACTTCAATAGTACCTATATGACTTTCCTCATAAACTTCAAGCCTATTTTGGTTCCTTGGTGGGTTGTATACAACAGTTATTATAATGCTCTCTGAGCCAGTATTTATGCGAGCAACAAGAAATTCCTTGAACTCACTTTCTATAGCCAAGTTTATTTCTTCGACTTGAATCCTTTCACTTATGAGCAGTGCTATCCCTCCACCAGTCCTCTCAGATCTTTCAACCCTTAGTATTCTGAAGCCCTTAGGAAAAACTGTGACACTGTTTATGTCCTCACTCAACTTAGTCTCTGTAATTGCTACTATATCTGCCTTACTGTTGTGAATCCTATCTTTTAATTCTACTGCCTTACCAGATAATCCATCAGCATTTGTGTATAACAATCTTAATGAGGCCCCATCCCCTGATCTTCTGTCATTATCTTCTTTATCTCCCCTTTGTCTGGAAGAACTCTGTAATGAAAATTTTTCTTCTCTTCTTCATTTCTTTCATCATTTAACCTTCTTGCCTCTTGCAACAAGTTTTTGATCTTTCCCATCTCTTCCTGTGTTCTGTATCGTCTAATGAACACTTCTTTGAATTCTTGAAGGTCTTTTAGACTTTTTTTTCTCAACAATATTTCCCTACATGTTTCCCCTCTCTCAAAGGTTACTTTTGTTGGTCTCGGCTTTCCTTCCCTCGAATATTTACCTAGTTGGTGTATGTTTACAATATCCTCAGGACCACATACTACTCCAAGCTTTCTTATTAGGTCTATAACCCTAGCTTTATTTTCTTCAAGTCTACCCTGCCATGTTGGCTCCTGGGATTCGCTTATGCCTGAGATTACCACTGTCTTCTCCTTATCAAGTGCCTGTCTGATGAGTGGGTTTGCCCTTTCCATCACAACATCTTTCATTTTTTCGATTACTGTCTCTTTATAGTCAACTGTTTGTATGTTTTCCAGTGCCACCACATTTACAGCCTCTTTTACTGCCACATTCCCCTTTAGTGCATCAGCAAAGGAAGATTTTTTCATGGCATCATTTTCCATATTCAGCTCCTGGAACTCTTTTCTGAACTGTTCAATGTTTTCCTTAATCTGGACATTCCAAGCAGCAAGCTCGTCTCTCTCAGAAGAGAGCAGTGAGCTAACATCTAATTCCTTTAGGTTGTCATTCAGCTGTTTGTTTTTATCTTCTTGTTTAGAAATTCTAGATTCTAGTTGACTCTTTTCCACTTCCAGCTTCTTTATTCATTTTTCTAGTTCCTTTCTCTCCTGCCCTTGTGCTTTATTTGCTTCCTCCAAAGATCTTATTTGCCCTCTGGGTGTTTCATTCTCTTTCATTTCTCCATCCATATTCCGAATTTTATCATCAAGGCTTATAACCATTGCCCCTAAATTCTTGATTTTCTGTTTAAGTCTCCTAATGGCTACCCCTCCTACTGACCCATGGATGGGAGAGGTGTGTGTATGTATGTATGTATGTATGTATGTGTGTGTGTGTGTGTGATTACCTAATTGTGATTACCTAATTGTGTTTACGGGAAAGAGCCAAAAGCTCCTATCTTCCCGTCTCCTCATCGGTTCCATTTTATACTTAGTCATACTTATCATACCTGTCCTTAAAACTATGGATTGAGATAGCATTAACTACCTCCTCGCTTAGCCAATTCCAATTATCAACTACTCTTACACTGAAAAAGTATTTCCTTACATCCTGCAAAGAAGTTTTCTTCCGAAGCTTCAAACTATGACCTCTAGTTCTAGAGCCAGCCATATCAAAATATCGATCCCTATCCACTCTATCATAACCATGAAGGAATTTAAAGACTGTCACCATATCCCCCCTCACTCTTCTAGCTTCGAGTGATGGTAAGTCTAATTCCCTCAGCCTCTCATCATAACTGAGATTGCGTATTTCTGGCACCAGTTTCGTGGCATGTCTTTGAACTTTTTCAAGCTTAGCTATGTGCTTTTTCAAGTGCGGATTCCAAAAGGGGGCTGCATATTCGAGTTTTGGCCTCACATAGGTTACATAAATATTTCTGAACATTTCCTTGTCCATGTGCCTGAGGGCTACCCTTATATTTGATAAGAATGCATATGCTGCCCTTACTATGCCATTTATATGTATTTCTGGAGACAAATCTGCCAGTATGTTTACTCCTAGATCTCTCTCATTTTCTGTCTCTTGAAGTTGTACTCCAGCCACCGAGTAGTCAAGCTTGGGCCTTCTTGCACTTGTACCCATTCTCATTACCTTACATTTTGAAGTATTGAATTTCATTAGCCACTTTTCTGACCACTCATGCAGATTATTTAGATCCTCCTGAAGTTCTCTACCATTGTTCTCGTTTTTTACTTTCTTCACAATCTTTGCATCATCTGCAAACATATTCATGAATGAATTTACAGACTCTGGTAGGTCATTTACATATACAAGGAACAAAAGTGGCCCTAAAACTGAACCCTGTGGAACTCCACTACTAACTCTTCTCCATTCAGACACTGAGTGTCTTACTCTAACCCTCTGTTCCCTTCCTTCTAAGCAAGTTTTTATCCATTCCAAAACATTTCCACCTACTCTAGCCATTGATTGCAGCTTCCTAATAAGTCTCCCATGTGGAACAGTGTCAAACGCTTTCTGGAAGTCTAGGAATATGCAATCTGCCCAGCCCTCTCTTTCCTGTAAGATTTGGCTTACCTCATCATAAAATTCTAATAAGTTGTTACTGTTGATCTACCTTCTCTGAAGCCATGTTGCCTCACTGACAAAAAGTTGAAGGATTCCAAGTGAAGAGAGATATGTGTGATTACCTAATTGTGATTACCTAATTGTGTTTACGGGAAAGAGCCCAAAGCTCGTATCTTCATGTCTCCTCATCGCTTCCATTTTAGACTTAGTGATACTTATCATACCTGTCCTTAAAACTATGGATTGAGATAGCATTAACTACCTCCTCGCTTAGCCAATTCCAATTATCAACTACTCTTACACTGAAAAAGTATTTCCTTACATCCTGCAAAGAAGTTTTCTTACGAAGCTTCAAACTATGACCTCTAGTTCTAGAGCCAGCCATATCAAAATATCGATCCCTATCCACTCTATCATAACCATGAAGGAATTTAAAGACTGTCACCATATCCCCCCTCACTCTTCTAGCTTCGAGTGATGGTAAGTCTAATTCCCTCAGCCTCTCATCATAACTGAGATTGCGTATTTCTGGCACCAGTTTCGTGGCATGTCTTTGAACTTTTTCAAGCTTAGCTATGTGCTTTTTCAAGTGCGGATTCCAAAAGGGGGCTGCATATTCGAGTTTTGGCCTCATAGGTTACATAAATATTTCTGAACATTTCCTTGTCCATGTGCCTGAGGGCTACCCTTATATTTGATAAGAATGCATATGCTGCCCTTACTATGCCATTTATATGTATTTCTGGAGACAAATCTGCCAGTATGTTTACTCCTAGATCTCTCTCATTTTCTGTCTCTTGAAGTTGTACTCCAGCCACCGAGTAGTCAAGCTTGGGCCTTCTTGCACTTGTACCCATTCTCATTACCTTACATTTTGAAGTATTGAATTTCATTAGCCACTTTTCTGACCACTCATGCAGATTATTTAGATCCTCCTGAAGTTCTCTACCATTGTTCTCGTTTTTTACTTTCTTCACAATCTTTGCATCATCTGCAAACATATTCATGAATGAATTTACAGACTCTGGTAGGTCATTTACATATACAAGGAACAAAAGTGGCCCTAAAACTGAACCCTGTGGAACTCCACTACTAACTCTTCTCCATTCAGACACTGAGTGTCTTACTCTAACCCTCTGTTCCCTTCCTTCTAAGCAAGTTTTTATCCATTCCAAAACATTTCCACCTACTCTAGCCATTGATTGCAGCTTCCTAATAAGTCTCCCATGTGGAACAGTGTCAAACGCTTTCTGGAAGTCTAGGAATATGCAATCTGCCCAGCCCTCTCTTTCCTGTAAGATTTGGCTTACCTCATCATAAAATTCTAATAAGTTTGTTACTGTTGATCTACCTTCTCTGAAGCCATGTTGCCTCACTGACAAAAAGTTGAAGGATTCCAAGTGAAGAGAGATATGTGTGATTACCTAATTGTGATTACCTAATTGTGTTTACGGGAAAGAGCCCAAAGCTCCTATCTTCCCGTCTCCTCATCGCTTCCATTTTATACTTAGTAATACTTATCATACCTGTCCTTAAAACTATGGATTGAGATAGCATTAACTACCTCCTCGCTTAGCCAATTCCAATTATCAACTACTCTTACACTGAAAAAGTATTTCCTTACATCCTGCAAAGAAGTTTTCTTACGAAGCTTCAAACTATGACCTCTAGTTCTAGAGCCAGCCATATCAAAATATCGATCCCTATCCACTCTATCATAACCATGAAGGAATTTAAAGACTGTCACCATATCCCCCCTCACTCTTCTAGCTTCGAGTGATGGTAAGTCTAATTCCCTCAGCCTCTCATCATAACTGAGATTGCGTATTTCTGGCACCAGTTTCGTGGCATGTCTTTGAACTTTTTCAAGCTTAGCTATGTGCTTTTTCAAGTGCGGATTCCAAAAGGGGGCTGCATATTCGAGTTTTGGCCTCACATAGGTTACATAAATATTTCTGAACATTTCCTTGTCCATGTGCCTGAGGGCTACCCTTATATTTGATAAGAATGCATATGCTGCTCTTACTATGCCATTTATATGTATTTCTGGAGACAAATCTGCCAGTATGTTTACTCCTAGATCTCTCTCATTTTCTGTCTCTTGAAGTTGTACTCCAGCCACCGAGTAGTCAAGCTTGGGCCTTCTTGCACTTGTACCCATTCTCATTACCTTACATTTTGAAGTATTGAAGTTCATTAGCCACTTTTCTGACCACTCATGCAGATTATTTAGATCCTCCTGAAGTTCTCTACCATTGTTCTCGTTTTTTACTTTCTTCACAATCTTTGCATCATCTGCAAACATATTCATGAATGAATTTACAGACTCTGGTAGGTCATTTACATATACAAGGAACAAAAGTGGCCCTAAAACTGAACCCTGTGGAACTCCACTACTAACTCTTCTCCATTCAGACACTGAGTGTCTTACTCTAACCCTCTGTTCCCTTCCTTCTAAGCAAGTTTTTATCCATTCCAAAACATTTCCACCTACTCTAGCCATTGATTGCAGCTTCCTAATAAGTCTCCCATGTGGAACAGTGTCAAACGCTTTCTGGAAGTCTAGGAATATGCAATCTGCCCAGCCCTCTCTTTCCTGTAAGATTTGGCTTACCTCATCATAAAATTCTAATAAGTTTGTTACTGTTGATCTACCTTCTCTGAAGCCATGTTGCCTCACTGACAAAAAGTTGAAGGATTCCAAGTGAAGAGAGATATGTGTGATTACCTAATTGTGATTACCTAATTGTGTTTACGGGAAAGAGCCCAAAGCTCGTATCTTCCTGTCTCCTGATCGGTTCCATTTTAGACTTAGTGATACTTATCATACCTGTCCTTAAAACTATGGATTGAGATAGCATTAACTACCTCCTCGCTTAGCCAATTCCAATTATCAACTACTCTTACACTGAAAAAGTATTTCCTTACATCCTGCAAAGAAGTTTTCTTACCAAGCTTCAAACTATAACCTCTAGTTCTAGAGCCAGCCATATCAAAATATCGATCCCTATCCACTCTATCATAACCATGAAGGAATTTAAAGACTGTCACCATATCCCCCCTCACTCTTCTAGCTTCGAGTGATGGTAAGTCTAATTCCCTCAGCCTCTCATCATAACTGAGATTGCGTATTTCTGGCACCAGTTTCGTGGCATGTCTTTGAACTTTTTCAAGCTTAGCTATGTGCTTTTTCAAGTGCGGATTCCAAAAGGGGGCTGCATATTCGAGTTTTGGCCTCACATAGGTTACATAAATATTTCTGAACATTTCCTTGTCCATGTGCCTGAGGGCTACCCTTATATTTGATAAGAATGCATATGCTGCCCTTACTATGCCATTTATATGTATTTCTGGAGACAAATCTGCCAGTATGTTTACTCCTAGATCTCTCTCATTTTCTGTCTCTTGAAGTTGTACTCCAGCCACCGAGTAGTCAAGCTTGGGCCTTCTTGCACTTGTACCCATTCTCATTACCTTACATTTTGAAGTATTGAATTTCATTAGCCACTTTTCTGACCACTCATGCAGATTATTTAGATCCTCCTGAAGTTCTCTACCATTGTTCTCGTTTTTTACTTTCTTCACAATCTTTGCATCATCTGCAAACATATTCATGAATGAATTTACAGACTCTGGTAGGTCATTTACATATACAAGGAACAAAAGTGGCCCTAAAACTGAACCCTGTGGAACTCCACTACTAACTCTTCTCCATTCAGACACTGAGTGTCTTACTCTAACCCTCTGTTCCCTTCCTTCTAAGCAAGTTTTTATCCATTCCAAAACATTTCCACCTACTCTAGCCATTGATTGCAGCTTCCTAATAAGTCTCCCATGTGGAACAGTGTCAAACGCTTTCTGGAAGTCTAGGAATATGCAATCTGCCCAGCCCTCTCTTTCCTGTAAGATTTGGCTTACCTCATCATAAAATTCTAATAAGTTTGTTACTGTTGATCTACCTTCTCTGAAGCCATGTTGCCTCACTGACAAAAAGTTGAAGGATTCCAAGTGAAGAGAGATATGTGTGATTACCTAATTGTGATTACCTAATTGTGTTTACGGGAAAGAGCCCAAAGCTCGCATCTTCCTGTCTCCTCATCGCTTCCATTTTAGACTTAGTGATACTTATCATACCTGTCCTTAAAACTATGGATTGAAATAGCATTAACTACCTCCTCGCTTAGCCAATTCCAATTATCAACTACTCTTACACTGAAAAAGTATTTCCTTACATCCTGCAAAGAAGTTTTCCTACGAAGCTTCAAACTATGACCTCTAGTTCTAGAGCCAGCCATATCAAAATATCGATCCCTATCCACTCTATCATAACCATGAAGGAATTTAAAGACTGTCACCATATCCCCCCTTACTCTTCTAGCTTCGAGTGATGGTAAGTCTAATTCCCTCAGCCTCTCATCATAACTGAGATTGCGTATTTCTGGCACCAGTTTCGTGGCATGTCTTTGAACTTTTTCAAGCTTAGCTATGTGCTTTTTCAAGTGCGGATTCCAAAAGGGGGCTGCATATTCGAGTTTTGGCCTCACATAGGTTACATAAATATTTCTGAACATTTCCTTGTCCATGTGCCTGAGGGTTACCCTTATATTTGATAAGAATGCATATGCTGCCCTTACTATGCCATTTATATGTATTTCTGGAGACAAATCTGCCAGTATGTTTACTCCTAGATCTCTCTCATTTTCTGTCTCTTGAAGTTGTACTCCAGCCACCGAGTAGTCAAGCTTGGGCCTTCTTGCACTTGTACCCATTCTCATTACCTTACATTTTGAAGTATTGAATTTCATTAGCCACTTTTCTGACCACTCATGCAGATTATTTAGATCCTCCTGAAGTTCTCTACCATTGTTCTCGTTTTTTACTTTCTTCACAATCTTTGCATCATCTGCAAACATATTCATGAATGAATTTACAGACTCTGGTAGGTCATTTACATATACAAGGAACAAAAGTGGCCCTAAAACTGAACCCTGTGGAACTCCACTACTAACTCTTCTCCATTCAGACACTGAGTGTCTTACTCTAACCCTCTGTTCCCTTCCTTCTAAGCAAGTTTTTATCCATTCCAAAACATTTCCACCTACTCTAGCCATTGATTGCAGCTTCCTAATAAGTCTCCCATGTGGAACAGTGTCAAACGCTTTCTGGAAGTCTAGGAATATGCAATCTGCCCAGCCCTCTTTTTCCTGTAAGATTTGGCTTACCTCATCATAAAATTCTAATAAGTTTGTTACTGTTGATCTACCTTCTCTGAAGCCATGTTGCCTCACTGACAAAAAGTTGAAGGATTCCAAGTGAAGAGAGATATGTGTGATTACCTAATTGTGATTACCTAATTGTGTTTACGGGAAAGAGCCCAAAGCTCGCATCTTCCTGTCTCCTCATCGCTTCCATTTTAGACTTAGTGATACTTATCATACCTGTCCTTAAAACTATGGATTGAAATAGCATTAACTACCTCCTCGCTTAGCCAATTCCAATTATCAACTACTCTTACACTGAAAAAGTATTTCCTTACATCCTGCAAAGAAGTTTTCTTACGAAGCTTCAAACTATGACCTCTAGTTCTAGAGCCAGCCATATCAAAATATCGATCCCTATCCACTCTATCATAACCATGAAGGAATTTAAAGACTGTCACCATATCCCCCCTCACTCTTCTAGCTTCGAGTGAGATTCTTAGTACTTTCAAAGGTATTACTTATCTTCGGAGGAATCTGATTTGCACAGATAACTAAGGAGGCGATATATATACATAGGTAAAACAACAGAGAGAAAGAAATTAGCAACCCATCAAAGAACTCGTCTGCTTGGCCATACCAACCCATGTTTATTGCCGTAATGAAGGTATGAAACCAGGTAAATTAGATACGGCCAGTGGTAGGAGGTTCCGAAAACATATTAAATTGCTAAAAATAGTAGCAACAGTGAGCAAAGGACAAAATAATAATAATAATAATAATAATAATAATAATAATAATAATAATAATAATAATAATAATAATAACAATAATAATAATAATAATAATAAGTATATAATAATTATAGTAAAAATAATACTAACCATCAATAAAAATAACAACAGTACAGTAATAAGGACAATTATAATGATATATACAATAATCATGAAAAAAAGCAAATAAAAACAACAATAATAATAATGATAATATCAAAATTACTAACATTAAAATTAGTAAAATGTTAATAATATAGTTGTTATGATATGATAATAATAATGGTACAATAGTAGTAATGACAAAATAAAAGAGATAATTAATAATAATAAAAAAAAAAATTAATTATTGATTAAAAAAAAATATGATGCTATTTCCAAAATTATTATTATTTTTTTCAAACTTGAATGAAAAAAATGATTGTTAATGTAGGGTCAATTACAAATAAAACATGGCTTAAGTTAACTTAACCGAGAACCGAAATATAAACTTAAGTCTTGGTTTATTTGTAACTGATCCAATATTATCAAGCCAGCTTCGATCAAGTTTGAAAAAAAGTTAATTTTGGATGTTCCGGTTTTACGTCACGGACTCCCTTTTCTACTATGGGCTAGGACGGTTGCCTTCTTGTGAAGGACTTGTTTTGGCAGATGTAATCGTTACCCTGAGTGCATGCCCTTACTACCCTCAGATCGTGGCAGGGCGAGAACCCTCGACCTGACGCCTCAAAGTCGCGGACGCTACCGCTTGAGCCACGGTGACTAAAGTAAATTTTGGATATAACATAATATTCTTTTTATCTAGAATTGATATATTTTTACTTAATATTTTTTTAATGTTAATAATTATTTCTTTTTTTTATTATTACTATTATTGTACCATTATTTTCTAATTTCGTAATCACTATATTATTAGCTTTATAATAGTCTTATTGTTAGTATTTCTAATATTATCATTATTGTTATTATTGTTTTTGTTTTATTTTTTTTCGTGATTGTTGTTATTATAATTATTATATTTATTATTATTATCATTATTGTTGATGCTTATGTAGATTGGGATTTGAATTAAATGAGAAGCCGAAGCCACGAGTGAGGTTGGGAGAAGCTGCAATATGAACAATAAGGTATTCAGAAAGAATGAGTTCATTTTAATAATAATAATAATAATAATAATAATAATAATAATAATAATAATAATAATAATAATAATAGAAATAATAATAATAATAATAATAATAATAATAATAATAATAATAATAATAATAATAATAATAATAATAATAATAATAATTATTATTATATATATATATATATATATATATATATATATATATATATATATATATATATATATATATATATATATATATATATATATATATCATCTCTCTCTCTCTCTCTCTCTCTCTCTCTCTCTCATGTGGTTAATTCGAGCTCATATCTAGCTTTCTGTGTTAAATACTATACTCTTAATACAATGCAAAGTTACAGACCTGACATTCATCTTATGCTTGTTTTCATGGTATATATATATATATATATATATATATATATATATATATATATATATATATATATATATATATATATATATATATATATATATATATATATTGAATACATTTCTATTAGTGCATAACCCCCACTACCATCCTCCTCCAGATAAACGCCATTGAAATGTGTTTATGTCTTAGTCTGAATATACGAAAGATTGAACGCTGCCTATAGTTGTATTATTCTAGCCATAAATTCTGTTGAGTAAGCGATGGCAGACATATAGGAACACTACAGAATATGCCTAGTCTAAGCCTCGGTCAATGATCTCACAGGTACTGTGTGGAGATTTGTAGCTCGCGGATTGGTCGGTGCAGCGACTGCTTCTTCCCATCTACCTCCAGACTCTGGAACTCTCTTCCTCCTTCTGTCTTTCCTAATTCTTTTGACCTTGCATCCTTCAAAAAGCAGATCTATCGTCATCTCAGGGCCTAGTCCTCCATATCTCTGGGTCCTCTGTACTTTGACTGTTTTTTTTCTGTCTCATTTTCCTTTGTGTGACGTTACCTCATCTCTGCCTTGTCCTTAACCTTTTTCTTTTCCTTTGTCTTGGTGTTTTCTTGTGCCCGGGCCTTTGTTGATGAGGGCAGGATTTGCCTGTCCCGGTGTCACACTCATAAAAAAATTGTAATAAGTATGGTATGGGTTCACTGGCCTAATCGTTATCTCTCTCCCGCTTTCGAGAAGGCTAGCCGCCGACGCTTTTCACCTTTGGAAAGCTCTAAGTTTGTATATTTGATGATATAAACATTTATTTTTTCCCCTGAACTGCAAGGGTTTGAATAGCGCTGATTGTTTATATTTTCATTAAATCTGCTGGCTGGTGGATGCAAGCCATTAATTTTATCTTTTTGAAAGTTATTGGGTTGAAGATAGTACTGTACACATGAGTGTTCCTGTCATGCCAGAAACAGCACAAATATTTCTGTTTCTATTATTTGAGATGTACTTATAGTATGCAAGTGAAAATAGAGTCATATCATGAGTGACCCAGAATTTACTACTATTCGCCATTAGAACTTCTAGTTTGGTGGTTGGTAATAGAAGACACAGAAGATATTTTAGAAATTTAAGTAACAAACAAATGCTGTACAAGCTTTTGCTTTTTGGGGGACATTAATTCTAGCAATATTATCACTGCAATTGTCAAACCAATAATCTTTTTTAATAGTTCTCAAATCCTCATTCATGGTGAAAACTTGCTGAGTAAGTAGCAATTATAATATACTAATGTAGACTTTTTTTTTCCCACCCACGGAAGGGTGGAACGGGTCATGAAGGACCTATTAATGTGGACACTGATCTGAACTGCTGACCAAACATATATGTGCCCGTTTTCCTGTCTTACCTCGAGAGGGACATTAGTTACACCTCGGGTGTCAATTTCAAGGTATGCTCTTGAACATAATGTTAAAATACAATGGACAGATAAAGATAATGACAACTCCTTGTTAAAAAATGCATTTCGCCACCAGTGGATAACAGTGGAAAAAACTAACTTCAAATTTCCACAATGCTTCAGGTGAGCTTCAGAAGCAAGAACTTGAAACTAACAGATGTCATGAACACCTTTCCCCAGCGTTGACGTTATAAATGAGAAATATCAGCTTTTATACAAAATTTAAGGCATGGTATACCCAGATGTAATTAATGGTAACTACGGCCTTCTCCATATAGTTGACAGCCTGAACATAATAACGGGTATTTTACTTAATAACTATGTGTAGTCACCGTGGCTCAAGCGGTAGCGTCCGCGACTCTGAGGCGTCAGGTCGAGGGTTCGCGCCCCGTCACGGTCTGAGGTTAGCAAGGGCATGCACTCTGGGTAACGAATACATCTGCCAAAACAAGTCTTTCTCAAGAAGGCAACCGTCCTAGCCCTTGGTAGAAAAGGGAGTCCGTGACGTAAAACCGGAAATACATAACATAATAACTATGTCAGAGTTAGACCTTGAGGGCCATTGGTTTTTTGTTTTTTTTTTTCATTTATTTGTGTATTTATAAATTCTTTAACATGAATCACAACACTGAAACAAAACGCGTAAGGAAAATAACTAACCTTCAAGGCCAGAAGTTTATTACACTGGTAACAAGTGTATCACATTATACACGTTATCCTAGAGCGTTTCTCCATAACAAAAAAGTATTCACGGGAGGAATGGTGGATAACTCGATTACACAAACACTCACACAAGACAAAAAGTAAAACCGTAGAAAAAAAAAAAAAACGAGAATTTCATGAATTTGAGATTATTTCATTGTTGTCACATCTTACAATAGCATAACTCTTACACGTGAATTTGCTTTCTAAAATACTTTCTAACTTTGCCACGGGAGAAACACACATATGTTTTCTACACTAAAGGTTTGGCACGTACTGATGCACTACACACATTGTACACAAGGAAGGATACGATACCCTCGACAAAGTTGGCACTCATGGGAAGGCCGGAACTCTCGTACTCTCTGCCGTATATAGAATAGAGAGAGAGAGAGAGAGAGAGAGAGAGAGAGAGAGGAGAGAGAGAGAGAGAGAGAGAGAGAGAGAGAGAGGAGTTGTCATTGTCTTTATCTATCCATTCTAATTTAACATGATGTACAAGAGCATATCTTTAAATTGACACCCGGGGTGTAACTAATTTCCCTCACGAAGACAGGAAAACAGACACATATATGTTTGCTCTGCAGCTTAGATCAGTGTCTACATTAATATATATTATATATATATATATATATATATATATATATATATATATATATATATATATATATATATATATATATATATATATATATATATATATATATATATAGCGAGAGAGAGAGAGAGAGAGAGAGAGAGAGAGAGAGAGAGAGAGAGAGAGAGAGAGAGAGAGAGAGAGAGAGAGAGAGAGAGAGAGAGAGAGAGAGAGAGAGAGAGCTGCAGTATCTGGTGGTAATGAAGAAGAAATTTCCCACTGCATTTCAGACCATAAATGATAACAAATAATTTCTACTTGTAAAAGGGGAACTAAACGTTTGGAAAGAGCAGTCTCATTGTCTTAAATGATATTGAAAGGGAAGTCTAATAATCAATAATCTAGTGGAATTCTACCACCATAGCCTTCTGGCTAGTACAGTGATAATGCGCTGGCCTCGCATTCGTGAGGTCGACGGATCGCGCCTCGTCCAGGCAAGAGAGTTTAAGTTGTTTACTGGGGAGGTTACTGCTGTGGCTGGGCATCACAGTGGGGGGGGGCCTGCGCCGGCTGGCGATCGCCCTATAGGTCCTCCATGCCCCGTTTCACCATCCGTGGGTGGAGAATATAAAACAACAAAGTATGAATCAGTAATCTTCGAGTGGAATTTGAATAAAGGTCCTAAAAAAGCTTTAAGGAAGATGAGGCTCTAGAAATTAATTAAAAAGTTATTTATTAAAACTTACTTGCACCCTTAGAGAACCTGAGCCACATATAGGTACCCTCGGGGACTTTTTAATAGACCATACTATTCAAGAGAGATATTTTTTCCTTTTCTTTGACTCACTCCCTATTTCCATATATCATTCTAGCATCATCTTCATGCTACAGGGTGGTATATAACTTTTTGCTAGGGGCTAGGGAGAAAACCATGCATCATACGATTTTGTTATATTCCAACTTTGTTTTTCTTTGTTTTCCAGATGTAGTTCGCTGATTGGCTTGCCCCATGACTTTCAAAGTTGGAAACAATGAAGCTGTCTATGTTGTTGACATAGTCTTTGCAAATGTTTATCATGAGGTCATGGAAGCTGGATTTACCTTTATTTCCTGGATGTGGATCACCAACTGACTAAACCAATGTACGAGTAATCATTAGGTTACCGACAATTGGGAGAAGGGATAGGACAACGTCAACGCAAACTTTTGCCCCGGTGCACTTGAAAAAACTCCAAGGAAAGCAAAGACATTAATGCAGAATCACGTAGAAGGCGACAAAGAAGCAATGTAAATGTTGCACGAGAGATCAATGAGCACAAAAGGAAGACTGTGATATGGCAGTTTGTTCATCGGTGATGATTGCAAGGAGGAATGAAGGTTTTTCATGTGAATCCAGAGCCCATGAAATCCATTGTAATAGCTGAGATATGTCTATGGTTTTGTGACTCTTCGTCAGAGGGTTCTAATTTTCAGAATGACAGGACCTGAGCATTGAGTGTGGAAATGACTGAAGCAACTGGATTATATAGCAATAAGTGTGTTGGGCTCCAAGCTGTATCATAATTTTTCTGTGATTTGCTGTGATGGGTCTCTTGTGAGTAAACAGTGAAGAGGGAAGAGCTGGATGGGAGCTTGCTTTCATTAAATTATTCTGGAGATAAAGATAATCCCATTCCTGAAGGATTCTGAAAATGCACTGCATCCTGATGAAGTGTATTTTCGCCACGATGATGGCCTATGCTTTCGTGCAAATGACATGCAGAATGTAATGAAGGTCCTTAGTATTGAATTTTTTTTTAATTGAACTAAGAGGCCAAAAAACTCACTGGACCGCAATGCTGTAGAATACACTGAAACAAACTTGAGAGGCAGTGGACACAAAGATAACCCATAAATGTGACGTTGATCAGTATTCAAATGAAAAGATTGTAAGACATCCGCAAGATGTGTTGGAGGGTCATGAGCTTGACAATGATCTCTTCCACACTAATTATTAAGGCCATGGTAGATTCTCTATTGATCCAGCAATATTTCAATATAATATATAATTTTGTAGTTACACTCGTTATTTTGTCCCCCTTCGTAAAAGTTTATGTAACCACCCTGTACATTCAGCTTGCATTAACCCATCTTTATACTAAAGCAGTGGTTCTCAAGTGATGGTCCATGGACCACTAGTGGTTCACGGGGAAGTTTTGGATGGTCTACGGGACTCCACTCTATTTGTTAGTAAACTGGAAATCAATGTACATGACTTTTTATTTATTGAAAATTCAGTAGGAACAATTTAATCAAAGTAAATAACTGGCCATTCATTTTATTATATTATTCCTATCTGAGAAATCAGTTCGCCAGTTTTTATTAAGTTGAAGTCGCTAAGTAGCACTTCGGTCACTGAGTTTCTCAGTTTATTCTAGAATGAGTGTCTACGATTCATGCCACTATATACATACTCGTACTGTATGCATCAACCTGACGAGCCATTGATTCCCGTCAGCTGCTGCGTGGCTACGTGTAGCTAACACTGTCGTACATTGCTGTTGACAGTAGCCACCGAACAGCTGAACTGGTCAGTTGTATCATTCGTCCAGTGCTGATTTACAGGTATGATGTTATTCAATTTCGTTTTCTCCTGTAAAATCTATCAATTTCAAAGGAAGCAGGGAAAAAGTGCGAGGAAATTGTGTTTGTAAGAAATGTATTTCAGATTAAAACGCAGTATGCATGTGTGCATCATGCAGAGAGTACAGTGTGAAAAGTATGAAGACATCTTTAAAGAGCATGTCCTGTAGTACTGTTTTGAAGAAATATATGTTACACCTACATATTTGTTGTGTATGTTTGATTTATCCTTATCCAAAGATCAAGTGTCCAGGAATTTTTTTTAATTGGGTTCGTGGTCCATGGCCTGAAACCAGTTGAGAACCACTGTACTAAAGTCATGAACATAATCTGTTATTCACATAAAGGAATAACAATATTATCATTATTATAGGGACAATAATCTCATAACCTTGCCGCTTTTCTTCTTTGTAAGTAGAACAAGCAAAAGTAAATGCACCTACTATTGTGCTAATTTTTTACTTTCTATTTTACTGCATATGTAGATATATTTCTTTCTCCGCAAAAAGAGGCAATAAGTATTTGACCTTAAAATGGTATGCTTCCTTCTTGGGCAGCAATGCGGTTACACCAAGTATCCCTGCTTTCTGTGTATGTGGGATAGCAGAGCTCGAGAGAAGCATTGGGTGGAGAGGAATTGGCCTCCAAGACCTGACCTCACACCTGGTGATCCCAACATTCTACATGAGCCACTCGTTGACAGAAAGAAAATTATATTCCCGCCTTTGCTCATTAAACTGGGTTTAATGAAGCACTTCGTTAAAGCAATGCAAACTGAAGGAGACTGTTTCAAGTACCTCATTTTGGCATTTCCTGGCCTGTCCTTTGAACAAAATCTAGGATGGTGTGTTTGATGGTCTACAGATTTGGCAGCTCATCAAAGATGATCATTTTATCGGGACAATGTCAGAACTTGAAAAGAATGATTGGTTATCATTCAAAGACCTCGTCAAGAACTTTCATGGAAATAAACAAGCACAGAATTACACCGAAGTTATCCGTAGATATGAATGGAAAGAGGGGAATCTCCTGATATTTAGTATCCATAAAAGGCATCGGAGAAAACTGCAAAATATATGCAGGTCTTGAAGATAGACTTAACTTACCGCAGTGCCGTATCCGCTCAGACATGGGCCACCGTGGATCGCCATGCTTCCCTATCTTTCATTCTTCTCCATCCAATTCCCACCAATCGCTTCTTTTAATCCATCTAAGAATTTCTTTCTGGGTCTTCCTCTTCCTCTCTTTCCCGGGATTCTCCCAGTCATGCAGGTGATCTCGAGGCCTTCCTTCCTTTCTATATGTCCTGTGAATCTTAATTGTCTTTTGTATATGTTAGTCATTATTTCCCTTTGGATGTTCAGTCTGCTTAGTATCTCCCCATTTATTTTCTGCGTCCATGAGATCTTCAGCATTCTTCTCCATATTCTCATTTCCATTGCTTCTAATTTCTTCCTAGAGTGTTTATTGCTTGTCCAAGCTTCACATCCATACAGTAATGTTGACCATATGTAGCATTTTACAAATCTTTTCCTTAGCTCTATTGATATTTTTGAGTTTGTTATTAGTTTCTTTATCATCTCCATGCTTTGGTTGGCTATAGCTATTCTTCTACTTATTTCTTTTTCACTTTTGCCATCCCAATTTATAGTACTTCCTAGGTATGTGAATTGTTGTACTTGCTCTATCCTTTCGTTCCCCAATCTTAAATTTACTATTGGACTTGTTTCTTTCTTTGTTATTACCACTGCCTTTGTTTTCTTTATGTTTATCTTTATTCCATACGATTTGCTTTCTTCATCGATCTTCTGCAACTTCTCCCAGGAATCAGCTATCAGAACTGTATTATCTGCATACCTTATGTTGTTTATATTTTTCCAGCTATTGTTATTCCATCCTCATCTTTAATTTCTCTCGTTATTATTTCTGCATTTATGTAAAAAGATCTGGTGTCATTATGCATCCTTGTCTGACTCCTCGTTTGATTTCTATCCATTCAGTCGTTTCTTCCCTGATTTCATATAAATGCTTTATCAATCTTAGATCTTTCCCATCTATTCCAATATTTTTCAAGATATTCAGCAATTCTGTGTGTCTTACTTTATCGAAAGCCTTCTCGTAGTCTATAAAACAGACATAGACATCTTTTTGTACTTCTAATGCGTTTTCTGTCAATCGATTTAGCGTGAAAATAGCGTTTGTGGTACCTGAGTTTGACACAAGCCCAAAAGGCTTGAAGCCTTCGAAAGCTCGAACTCCAAGTCATCAAGAAATTTGTGTTAAAGAATCAATTCTGGACGAGAGGAATGTTACTCTTCAACTGGGACATTCGATGCAGAGTCTTTCTTCAGGACCTGCATATATTTTCAAGTTTTCTCCGAGTACTCTAAAGGTAGCGTATATTTTTCTACTTCTAATCTACAGAGCTATCTAATTTTTAAAAACGAGGAAGGCGATATACAGTATATACATACTTTGACAGGAAGAAAAATATTCAACTCAGCAATGGAAAATCATCTTTGGCAAGAACTTAGAATTCTGATGGAAGATTTCATATTTCCCACCATGAGCATGGTGAGGACAGGGGCAATCCTAGAGATTAGCTAGAGTGTGAAAGCACAAGTTGGGTAACTTATGGTACTGTCTTTAATAGAAGGAGAAGAAAATAACGAAAATTTTAAAAATAATAACAACAACAACAACAATAATAATAATAATAATAATAATAATAATAATAATAATTTCTTCTCCTTCCACTATAACTGTACCTTAATTTACCCCACTTGTGCTTACATACTCTTTTTAATCTCAGCATTGACCTCTTTCTTACCATGCCCATGGCGGGAAATATAAAACGTTAGGCCTAGATTTTAAGTTATTGCCAAAGATAACTTTCCTTTGGTGAGCTGCTATTTTTCTTTTTATTGGAATGGGACCGCAGTAGTCACCGTGGCTCGAGCGGTAGCGTCCGCGATTTTGAGGTGTCAGGTCGAGGGTTCGCACCCCGTCATGGTCTGAGGTTAGCAACGGCATGCACTCAGGGTAATGATAAACATCTGCAAAAACAAGTCCTTCGCAAGAAGGCAACCGTCCTAGCCCTTGGTAGAAAAGGGAGTCCGTGACGTAAAACCGGAAAGAACTGGAATGGGACCGCAACATGTCTGAATACCGAGGTAGTTACTCCTACACAATCCCTTGTCTTATACATTAACTATATATTTGTTAAACATCCCAAGTCGGTACCATCAATATACAGTATGCTGATTTACAATACTTGAACTAACCGATTTAAGATAATTGAGACTATTGGTTTACTACATGAATGCAGTAATTCCCTTTAAGACTGGATTGATGGCATAACTTACAGATAGGAAGCATTAAGATATTACATTAGCAGCTAGTGGTTATACTGAGAAAATCACTCATGCATTTATTATTTTAAAAATACAGACATGCATATAATCAATAGAAATAGGATCTATATTTAGTTCTCTTCAACAGCTCCAACCAATACCATAAGAAACAAAAATTAACTAAATTTCCTTTGGAAAATAAAAAATAATAGTATTCCACTTAAAGAAAAGTTTTATGCTTAATTGGTAACACACATAAAGCTCTAACCCAGTTGGTAATATTATTAAGACATATCCTCACTTTTACTTCGTTACATATAAACAAACATGCAATTTTCTGCTTTACTTTAGTGGTTACTCAACATAAGAACGGCCTTCTCATCAGTTATATTAGTTAATGAATACCAACATTAGTTAAAGTGGTGATAACAGTGATAGCAATAAAGTCACATATATCCTTTTCAGAATAATTTTCAAAGCTCATCCATTAAATTTTGTAATATTTATACAATGGAACTGATGATTTTAGTGAAGAATTTTTTTTTTTCAGTCTTTCTATGAGAAAATCATATTTGCCGAAGATTTCATGTAAGCCAGGATGAAATACATTCAAACACAGTTTGGAATACCACTACTTACAATCATAAACACCAATAACACATGCATATACTCCCTGAAAACTCTGCTGAAAAGTTCGTAATCGGCAGTGGCCTTCCTGGTGTTTGGCCAGGCAGCCTAGGCAATAACAACAGGAATAACAAAAAATACACTCTGCGAGAGCTTTGCGGGAAAGTCTGGGATTGGCAGTGGACCTCCATAAAGACTAAGGGCTGTTCGGCATGGCATTTTAGGAACGACATTGACAGCAAGAACAATCTGTATTCATCCATCAGTCAAGAACTTGTCAGACTGATGAGCAATCAGTTAATTGATGAAATAATATCTTGCATAAAAGCGACAAAATACCTTTCTATTTCTCTTAAATATGCACATGGTAATGATCATGTTGATCAACTCTGATTTTCATGGAGCATGATACACCATTTGAGAGATTTGTGATGCTCTTGCAATATTAGGGACACAATGCTTAATATATGTTTAAAAAATTATGAAATTCCTCGTAGACCTTGACACTGATATTCAGAATTGTAAGATGATTTTATGATAACGCCTTAGAAATGAATAGGAAATACAATGGTCCTCAAGATAAAGAGACAGTAGAAAATTATCGTGTAGTCTGGATACCCTATATAGGGTGAACATTTACTTAAGTTAGTTGGACAAGTAGCAGCTGAATGTTGTCCGGCAGTTTTAGAATTTTTAGGATTCCTTAAGGCAATATGTTCTTAGTTTCGACACTGCTATAATTTTTTACAAACTCCGAGAACTGTGGTATCTAATTCTGTATCATTGCCAAAAATAATTCTGGCAAAATTATATGTCCAGAGCACATTCTAAAGGCAAATGGTCTTCCAGGACAGAATGTGCAAACTAGAGAATTTCATCAGAGCAGTTTTTTGACATGACATTCTTAGTCCTATAAGTTGCACATTAGAAGATCCAAACTGGCTTTACACATAGTATTGGTGGTCAACTAATGACCTTGAACACTTCTACCTGAACAGTTGTAAACCGAATTGGTTCATTATATAAATGCAATATTATCATAATGGTACACTGCATATTAAAAACTTTATATAAGCCAGTTATGTCTGTCTGTGAGTCATCGAAGTCAATATCAGAGACAGGGCTTGGGTTAGCTGGAATTTTTATTCCAATTATGCAAATTTTTACAATAATACTGCCTTTTTTTTCTCAAAAGTTTAAAATACATATACGTCTGATCATCTTTATCTTCTTCTCATTATTGTTAGCATTATCATTATTAATAGTACTAATACAATTATTAATGCATTATTATTATTGTTATCTGTGGTAGAACAGCAGTTAGAATACTCGACTCAAGATGAGACAGATCCGCTGTAAATCCCACCACAGGGCGTTGGAAAGGAAATCCAGCCCTCAATTCACAGCTCCAGTCTGTCTATTCCCACCTCCATAAAATGGATTAATAATATTTACCATACCATTCACGATGGAGGACTCATACCAAAAAATTTGATATTCTAGACAAGAGGTCAAAAAATTGTGAAAACACCCTGAGGAAATTATATATATTAATATCTGCCATTGCATGGGAAAACTCACTATGACTGCTGTTGGGCAAATAACGTTCAAATATTGTATAAAACCATCTGCATTATTGACATCCTAAGTCTAGAGTTGAATAGGTGAATGATAACTTACCCTTGCTGTAAACATATCACACTGAAGATTTAGCAATTAAAAAATCTTTTACCACACAGGAGTATGCTTGAAAGTGGCAGCATGTACTAAAATGTGACATTCTGAAAGACGAATCATTGAGAATATTAGGAATATACCAAACTCCGAAATTGCAAAGCTAGTTAACATGAAGAAAGCCAAGGCTATTACAATATGTATTACAGAAAGCAGACTATTCTGTTCTAGATGATTTTAGGTTTCCATTCTGTTGTAATAATAGGTAACAATAGTCTAAATTTTTCTCCCTTAACTCCACCACAAATGTCAACCTTGTTTCCCTTCAATCCACCACCACCAACATATATGCAAGTGATTCACACAGTCTCCTTCCACATCACTTCAGTTTCTTCAGTTGTCAAAAGCTCATACAGGAGGTATAAACATTTAGGTTAGGCTTGATTCTTTTCTCATGATTATAAATATACTGTACTTTCTGTGTTCCAGAAACTTATGGTTTATGCTAAAAATATATGATATAGTCACGACAGGATTCTTAGAACTTGTAATGAAGTGTATATGTATATGGAATATATGTAGGTTGACTCGTTTAGAATAAGTTACAAAAACTAATTTAATTGAAATCTGTCCATTTCGGTCGACACAATTTTTTTAAGTTAATGATATGAATTCATAAATCATTAAAATCAGTGGATATTAATTTGTCACCATATAAATGTTCACAAGCATACTTTTTAGAAATGCATTAGGTACACAGCTCCATGTACTTAACCTAGTTTGCATTTACAAACTACAAAAATTAATGTAGTATTAAAATATTACCTGTTTTCAGAGTCTGGTTAAGACATTACATGATGATGCAGCAGTCAAAACATTCTCATGCCGAAAGATGTGGACAGGTACCTTGTTTTCTTATAGAATCTGCATCTAGCTTAAATCAATGCAAGACACCACAGCCTCTGTTACTCCTCTCTCTCTCTCCATACACATGCAAGTATGCATAAATACCGAAAAATAAGTAGCAAAGGACAGAAATGAAGTAAACCACCCTTCTGGAGGAGATATTACCAGGAGTTTTATACATCACTTCTTGAGTACTATTACCACAAAAGGAAAAAAATTAAGCAAATGTCCTATCTACTTTTATTTCAAAACAGGATGTAAACAACATGTCACATACATGACTGCAAATAAATAGGCATCATGAGATATATAAAATAAAATTCTTACAATAAAAAGTAAAATTATGAAACAGTACACTAAAAGACTACCGAAATAACTTGATCCATAGCTAGTTTGTGCTAAGCCTAATCTATAGAGCTTAATTTTAACTACTATATTATTAAGTGGGGCAGACACTTGCCCTCATTTAAAAGCACATAAGAAAATGTAAATAAAAAATCTAATAAGTAATATTTATACATCAATCTTCAGTCTAAAACTCCTAAGTATCATATTACCAAATTAAAGATCTCTATCTTTCAGTAAAAAAATTGTAATACTACATTTTTTGTACCTACTGCTCTAACTTCCAAGAAGAACACTGTAAACTTCAATGGATATTTGTTTAATAAAGGTACAGTTTATTTGGAAATGAAAACTTATAGCTGTAATAAGAGTGAAATCAACGCACTGAAAAATACTTTGTTTACACATTTTCCATGCATGAGAAATAAAAATCTAATAATCTGAATCAGAATCATCATCACTCATATTGTACTTGACAGCCTTCTTTTGGCGCCCAGATTTTTCGCGCGGAATAATATCTTGTTCCATAGCAACACCAGTATCCTGTAAATAAATAAATAAATAAATAAATATATATATATATATATATATTATATATATATATATATATATATATATATATATATATATATATATATATATATATATATATATATATATACACAACCACATATATACAAGGTGTCCACAAAGTCTGGGTACATAGGAAATTTCACTATGCAGAGCTATTCAATCGAGTTCACCTGAATTTTGTAAAGCGCATCAAATTATGCATTGAAAATGTTGGAAATCATATTGAAAATATTATTTATTAACATTAGATTTAAGTAAAATTGTTTTGTTTTGTTTACATAGTTTTCTTTAATGTGCCTCTTCATATATATATATATATATATATATATATATATATATATATATATATATATATATATATATATATATATATATATATATATATATATATATATATATATGAAGAGGCCTATTAAAGAAAACAATGTAAACATTACTTGAAGTACTTAATTTCGTGACCTCATCTGGCCACTTCAAAGTTGTATTTTGAGAAGGTGACCAGGTCATGTCACAAAATTAATTAGTACTTCAAGAAATTTTTACGTTTTTTTCTTTAATGGACTTTTTCCTATAATTTTAAACTGTATAGTAACTGTTCAGTGTTATTTGTATACATATATATATGTGTGTGGGTGTGTATATAATATATATATATATATATATATATATATATATATATATATATATATATATATATATATATATATATATATATATATATATATATATATATATATATATATATATATATATATATATATATATATATATATATATATATATACACACTCCTCTCTGGAAATAACGCGAGGATAGGTTCTCAAAAAGATTGTGTAATATAAATAGTCTATTTCCATAAGGAATAATGATACTATAATATAGATACGTTCCACAAGTGTGTATAAACACACTATAACAAACAAACAAAAAAGCTAAGTAAAACACATTTTACAAGTACATTACCAAGATAAAATACGTATGTAAGCTAGAAATTAAAAAGTACAGTATCTAAAATATATATTAAGAAAGAAAAAAAATAACACTATATACGGTGGACACCAGGTGTGTGGTGGTGGTGGGGATCAGTGTTAAGCCATATCTACTTTCTGACTGGGATTTTCACCCTTATTGGAGTGACTTTTTCACATAAGTCCTTGTTATACTTGAACAACAATGATTTATGACTCTCTCTCTATTTATTCATTTATTTATTCATCACTCTATATACGGTGGAAACCAGGTGTGTGATGGCGGTGCTCACAGCGCCAAGGCCTAGCGACTTTTTGACAAGGATTTTCACCCTTACTGGAGTGGCTTTTTCACATAATTCCTTGCTGCACCAGTGTAACAATGATTTATGACTCTCTCTCTATTCAATTTGTTTATTTATTATTTATGTATATATATATATATATATATATATATATATATATATATATATATATATATATATATATATATATATATATATATCTCACTGAACTGCTAACATACAGTCAATGGCCATTGTACTTTGAGAAGGTGGCCAGTTAAGGTCATGAAATTAATAAGTACTTTTTATATATATATATATATATATATATATATATATATATATATATATATATATATATATATATATATATATATATATATATTTTCGTTGTTTTATTTAATGGGCTTTTCCTACCATATATATATATATATATATATATATATATATATATATATATATATATATATATATATATATATATATATATATATATATATATATATATATATATATATATATATATATAGAGAGAGAGAGAGAGAGAGAGAGAGTCTTAAATCATTGCTTTACTTGTACAACAATGACTTATGTGGAAAATCTCTACGATAAGGGTGCAAATCCCATTCTGTAGTCGTAGTTGGGGTTCATACTGGGTGAAGAAAGACAGAAGCACATGGCAGCATAGTTGGAAACTGCCTCGGAGGCGTTCGCTTAGTTACTAAAATGAAAACTTTTCTCTCTCTCTCTCTCGTGTGCATTATTCGCGGAATTCTATTTTTTTAACTATTATTTCAAGACGCGTAGTTTAAACTTACGTAA
The DNA here is from genome assembly GCA_037179515.1 of Halocaridina rubra. Lineage (NCBI taxonomy): Eukaryota > Metazoa > Arthropoda > Malacostraca > Decapoda > Atyidae > Halocaridina > Halocaridina rubra. The sequence continues at coordinate 28,924 of JAXCGZ010001930.1, read as the reverse complement.
AGCGCGAGGTGACTGTGTATGTATATATATATATATATATATATATATATATATATATATATATATATATATATATATATATATATATATGAAAAGGTCCATTAATATATGAGGCCCATTAAAGAAAAAATGGGAAAAATTTCTTTAAGTAGTTATTAATTTCGTGACCTTATCTGGTCACTTTTCAGGTGGCCAGAGAAGGTCAGGAAATTACTAGGTACTTCAAGTACTATTTAAATTGTTTTCTTTAAGAATAACCATTGTACAAAAATGGAAATAAATGTTTGTTAATGGGGCTCTTCATATATGCAACCACCTCGCAATTTACGCAGGTATAAACTAAGCGAATTTGGATTAGCACGTCAACAAAATAATGGTGAAAATATTCAAAATATGTGTCTAATGCAAGCGAGAAAAAATAAGGTGCTGAGTGGAAGAAAAATGAATCAAACCATTAACCAAAGCTTGTGCTTCTGTTTGCAGTGTGGTCAGCCAGTACCCTCTACAAAACGGGATTTTCACCCTTATTGGAGTGATTTTCCACATAAGTCATTATTGTACTAGGCCAGTAATGATTTATGACTCTCTCACTCTCTCTCTGGCTAGTACAGTGGTAACGCGCTGGCTTCGCATTCACGAGGTCGAAAGATCGGTCCCCGTCCAAGACCGAGAGTTTAAGCTGTTTACTGGCAGGAACTGCTGTGGGTGGACATCACAGTGGGGGGTTGGGGCTTGTCCTGGCTGACGAATACCCATTGTAAAATGGAAATAAAGTTTATTATTATTATTATTATTATTATCTCTATATATCTATATATATATATATATATATATATATATATATATATATATATATATATATATATATATATATATATATATATATAGAGAGAGAGAGAGAGAGACATAAATCATTTTTGCATTAGTACAACAAGGACTTATGTGAAAAAGTCGCTTTAGTAAGGGTGAAAATCCGTCTAAAAGTCTGTCCACCGTATATAGTGATAAATAAATAAATCAATAATAAATGAAGGGAGGGAGAGAGAGTGAGTCATAAATCACTGCTGTACTAGTATAACAAGGACTTGTGAAAAAGTCACTCCAATAAGGGTGAAAATCCCAGTCAGAGGTCGAAAGATCGGTCCCCGTCCAAGACCGAGAGTTTAAGCTGTTTACTGGCAGGAACTGCTGTGGGTGGACATCACAGTGGGGAGTTGGGGCTTGTCCTGGCTGACGAATACCCATTGTAAAATGGAAATAAAGTTTATTATTATTATGGCTTAGCACTGTGATCGCTGCCACAAACCCCCTGGTGTCCACCATATATAGAGAGAGCTAATTTGTTTTGTTTATCTTGCATATCTTTAATACTGTACTTGTTCATTTTCAGCTTACTTACATATGTATTTCAGCTTGGTTATGTACTTGTAAAATGTGTTTTACTTAGCTCTTTTCTTTGGTATAGTGTGTTTATACACGCTTGTGGAACGCATCTATGTATATTAACATTATTTCTTATGGAAATAGACAATTTGAATTACACGAGCCTTTTAGGAATCTATCCTCGTGTTATTTTGAGAGGTGACATATTATATATATATATATATTTTATTCTGCATCTAGGTGGTAATATTGCTAATTGATAATTATATAATTGTGTAAATGTAACTGAAGCTTCACGAATGACAGCCTTACTGTCACGTTGGTGGATGTACTGTTCCAGTGACCACCTTGCATGATGCCTCTCTGGGAAATTGTCGTACTATATAAAAGGAAACGAATAATTAGAAGAGAGTAGATCGACCAATAGAGCTAAGGGTAACAGCCTTACCTGAGGGCAAGGTTCACACCCCCTATGAGCCACAGGTGTATAAGTTACTCATTGTATTAAACTTGGTATCCTGCATCTAGGTGGTAATATTGCTAATTATATAAATGCGTAAATGTAGCTTCACGAATAACAGCCTTAATGTCACGTTGGCGGACGTAATACTCCCGTGACCAACATGCAGGATGCCTCTCTGGGAAATTGTCATACTATATAAAAGAATAGGAATAACTAGAAGAGAGTAATCGACCAGTAGAGAGCTAAGGGTAACAGTTTTATCCAATGGCTAAAAGAATAAAAAAAAAATAAATAAATAAAGATGTTAAGTGAAAAAGATTTTGTACCTTTCTGGATGGAATCTCATCAAACATGTCATCAGAGTCAGAGAATGTTTTCTTTTTTGGTGCTGCAGTCTTTTTAGGACCAGTTTTTTTGGTCTTTGGTACATCATTATCATCTGATGTATCATTAAGGACAAATTCATCTTTCTTGGGTCGGGCACGTTTGCCTTGCTTTGATGATTTGCCAGCATTTCCACTCTGAGAAGCTGAAGTTTTAGATGTACCCCCTGACTTCTTTTTAGGAAGAGGTGCTTCTTCATCACTGCTGCTGTCAACAACAGGGCGCTTGCCAAGATTTAACTTACCTGAAAAAAGGTCAACAATAATTTTAAAATTTGTTGATAATAGTAATGTAAAGGATATTAATACAGATATATTACACCTTTGAAACTACAAGCAAGAACATGGTAAGCAATATTTCTCTAGATTTATTTTCTAAATGTAAATGGTCAGTAACTTCTACCACTCCAAGTTTTAGTTAAAAATCGTATAAGTTGATACTATGAATATATCTTATTAAGGACCTCCTGTATGCTTTACATCATGCCTAAAGTACTGCACTTTACCTAATACAAATTAAATTTATGCAAAAACCACAGTACAGTAATTATAATGCATTTTTGAGGAAAATTTGTAAGAATATTTCAAGTGTTTTATGTTCAAAAAGCGGGACAATTACATATATATAGACAATGGCAGTAATTGCCATTGTAGGAGGGGTACCAAGTCAAAGCATAACCTTCACTCTTGGTTGGAGGAAAATACCATGGGTAGAGGGATTTCCAGTGCCATCACTTCTTTCCATTTAGTTGACTTTAATGTCACACAAGGTAACACAGAGGCAGTATTCTTATATCTTGCCTAAAGAGAAAGACAATGATGTGAGAGAAGAGAGAAACTATACTCTCAAAGTGACATGATTATTTTAACCCATCTGCGCACTTACTTAGAGGTTCATATTTTGGAGGACTAGGAGAGGAGCCAGATATCATAGAATCAAAGAGATCAGATGCCGTTGGTTTATCTGCAAGTAAAAGAAATATAAATTATCCTAAATATTAAATGACTTCTGCCATATCGAAAAATAAAGAAATTTTCATCAATACTTTAGCTTTACTGGTAGAGGCATGCAATTTTTCCTGACCTTAGATTGCACACACCAAAATGTAAGAATGTACTTCTCACTTCTTAGCCTTTGGGGAAATAAATGCAGTTGTAAAAGCACACTTAGTTGGAATACCTGTGAATCGTCATTAGCTTTGATGCCTTTTTCTGACCTAATTGAATTCTGATCAAAGGATGTACTGAACCATATAGAGAAAAAATCCTCTCAACACCTGCTAACGATGCACAGGAGCATCCATTACATTTTCTTTTAAATCACCTTGCAAGAGGAGGGAGTTCCTATAACATTTCTTGCCAAAATGAAGCTCTTTAAAATGGTGCAGTTCTTCCTATGAATGACATGAAAGATGGAAGATAATGGATGGAACTCACAAATACTCTGCTCTGCAGTGTATCACTACTGGGGAGTCAGAGACCTACATTGATACATATAATCTATTCCACTTGCTAGCAAGTGGGAAGGTGTAAAAGGTATATATCTTCTTTGCACAAAATATCTCTAATTCGGTCTCATGTTTGTACTTTTCTTACTTCTAATAACTGAAACAATCTGGAATTTTCCACAAAAGTAAATTCGAAATGGTAAATTACTTGGCTACTAATCACGTCTCTACATACATGACCCATAATCCCCTTATAAGAGGAGTGGCCGAGTCAGAGCAAAATATCTTAATTCTGCAGGAAGAAAATACAGAGGAGAGCATTCCTAGTCCCCTTACCCTGCCTGATTTACTAAACTTTTATAACACGCAGGAAGTATTCTTATTCCCCTCCCTCAGGGGGAACTGATCAAGTATCAGCATATAGAAGTAACTCATTACCAAGGAGAAAAACTACATAAACGTACATGGGAATAAGTTGCGTAGCTGTACATATAACTAAATGAAAGTAGACAGATAACCATACTTTGTAAAATACTCATTAAGATTTAAATCAGATAATTTAAATTATAACAACCACGATGAAAAAAAAAAAGACAAAAATATCTACCATTTTATCATTGATGTATTAGTAAGACTAATGATGATTTTGTCAGAACATAACCCTTGTTATAAGTTGGGGAGATATGTACAGATGGAGCCATGGTATTTATTTTGCATGTTATTCACTCTATAGCATTATTTCTCAAGGAAAATATTTATAAATAGCATTTAATAATGAAACTTATTATAATCATTTTTTTTGTGTGGCACTGGAACAGGCAAGAAAGTTATCCTCATCAGGCCCTGGCACGAAGGATACATTAAGATGAGGAAAAAGTAAAAGGTCAAGGACAAAGTAAAAATAATGGAGTGATACACAAAAAGGAAATGGACAGCCTGAAAATATAGTCGAAGTACTGAGGGCCTAGAAGAATGGCAGGACTAGGGAAGATAAAAGGAGGAAGAGAGTTCCAGAGTCCAGAGGAGGATGGAAAGCTCTCACTGCACCGACCAATCCGTGAGCTAAAAAAGAAAGTTTACCTAACTTTTTTTCACCAAATTACGTCTTCCTATTAATCCCTACTATGGGGGTGAATGCTGGGGAACTGAGGCTGGATGCCCTTTCTGCACTCCTCAGTGGACTATATCACAGGTCTGTCCCCTCCCGAGTCGAGTGCTCTAACCACTGCGTGACAGCAGGTATGTGTGGCCCTACTGATAAAGAATTGCCCAGAAAACAGATACTACAAAGACAGCTGGAATAGGCGTTTGTAATAATAATTACAATATACTGTATATATATACAGTCACCACTTAAATAGGTCTGTCCAGGACAGTTCGATGTTAAGTCTTCCTTCAGTTACGGTTCTTTTTCTATGCCTACAGCTACACTGAATATTCTTGGATATTCAACACACATCTGTTATTATCTCTTCACATCTGACTAGTCATTACACTCTCCATCTCTGTTTCTCTTTACTTTGTGTATTCTTCGTGCCCAGGCCCGATGAGGGCTGTTTAATTTTATTTTTTTTTTTGGCCTGTCCTGGTGTAAAATAAACAATAACAACAACAACACACACCTCTCCATTTATGAGTTTTGACAAGTATACAAAATAATAGTAAAAAATTTGAACAGCGTGATTAACGCGAGCGAGAAAAAACAAGGTGCTGAGTGGAAGAAAAATGGACCTAATGACCACTAACCATGTAGTAGGTTGGCCTATGGCATCATCTGCCCGTTGCAGTACTACAGCTGAAGGGTCTTGTGTACTTGAATAATACTGTCCAGGACAGTTCGATGTTAAATCTTCCTTCAGTTACAGTTCTCATTTTTTGCCTACATCAACTCTATATATGCTTGGATATTCGTTACACATGTCTTAATATCCCTTTACATCTGACAAGTGACTATACTCCCCATATCTGTTTCTCTCTATGTTTTCTTTGTGCCCAGGCCCGATGAGGGTAGATTTGTTTCTTTGGGCCCGTCCTGGTGTGTGTGTGTGGGAAAAAAGAAGAAGAGGAGAAGGAGGAGGAGCTTGCGCCTTTATTAGCTGTGTGGTCGGTCAGTACCCTCTAACAAATGGGATTTTCACCCTTAATGGAGTGTTTTTCCACATGTCATTGTTGTACAGGTACAACAATGATTTATGACTCTCTCTCTCTCTCTCTCTCTCTCTCTCTATATATATATATATATATATATATATATATATATATATATATATATATATATATATATATATATATATATATACACCTAGTTCTTAGAATAACACAAAGATAGGTTATAAGAGGTGATGAGTATTATAATTTTCATGCAATTTAAATAGTCATTTTCCATAAGAAACAATGATAATGGGCATAGATACGTTCCACAACCGTACATAGACACACAATATCAAAGATATAAGATAGTAAATTATATATTATAAGTACATAACAAAGCAGAGACCTGTATTTATTTATATTAACATGCAAATAGTATACAGTATAAAAGATATACAGATTTACTGTACAGTAAACAATTTAATGCACTCTATTATGCGGTGGGCAACAGACATACACCGGGACGTGCATAGTGGCGGTGAGCCAAGGATGCATACGTTTTGCCGCCTCCGTATCAGCTGATGCACCCTCGCACGCTATTTCCATGACAATATTATATCGCAAGTTTATTTACTGTTTATTCTTAATGCTTTTTTTTAATTCTCTTCATAATATTTGATCGCATTAAGCAGTGGAAGAGGAGGAGGACACGGGAAAATGATCCTCTATCTGCAAATGTTTTGCCGCATCCGTATCAGCTGATGCATCCTCGCACGCTTTTTCCCTGACAATACTATATCGAAAGTTTATTTGTTGTTTGTTCTTAATGCTTTTTTTTTTCAATTCTCTTCATAATATTCGATCGCATTAAGCGGTACAAGAGGAGGAGGATGCGGGAGAACGAACCTCTATCTAAAAAACATTTTTGCCGCCTCCGTATCAGCTGATGCACCCTCGCACACTATTTCCCTGATGATATATTGCAAGTTTGTTTGCTGTTTGTTCTTAATGCTTTTTTTCAATTCTCTTCATAATATACGACTGCATTAAGCGGTAGAAGAGGAGGAGGAGGATGTGGGAGAACAAACCTCTATCTGCAAACGTTTTGCCACCTCTGTATCAGCTGATGCACCCTCGAACGCTATTTCCGTGACGATATTATACTGCAAGTTTGTTTGCTGCTTGTTCTTAATGCTTTTTTTTTTTCAATTCTCTTCATAATATCAGGTCGCATTAAGCAGTAGACGAGGAGGAGGATGCAGGAGAACGAACCTCCATCTGCAAACGTTTTGCCGCCTCCGTATCAGCAGATGCAACGTCGTATGCTATTCCCTTGACGATATTATATCGCTAATTTGATTGCTGTTTGTTATTAATGCTTTTTTCCTTTATCATCATAATATCCGATCGCATTAAGCGGTAGAAGAGGAGGAGCATGGCAGAAATGTGCCTCCAAGGCGGTCGATTATTTACTAAAATGAAATTTGTTTGCATGGGCGTTATTCGCGAATTTCATACTTTTTTACTATTATCTTTCAGGGGTGTTATTCCAATTATGCAGATTATAAACATGCATGAAAAGCGAGGTGTATACAGTACAGACTCGGCAAACTTATTGCCAAAAGGATATAAAAGCTATGGAAAGAATTCAGAGAAGAGGCACTAAATTACTATCTGAACTGTGGAATCTGTATTATGCAGAAAGCTGTAAAAGACTGGGAATTAAACCTTTGGAGGGCTTAGAGGGGAATGATAGAAGTATAAAATAATGAAAGGATAAGAACATATGTTAATACGCTGCTTCAGAAAATGCAAAATGCAAAAAGGGGGTCACAACTGTACAATTTACAAGAAACAATGCTCTAAAAATAATAGAATATACAGTACTTATTTCTGAAACCATAGATCCTAGCTGGAACAGATTACCAATATACATTATAAATGTCATGAGAATAAATGAGATTAAATGTAAATATAAGTATAAGATGAATGAATAGATTTAAAATTTAACTGATAGGGAGTGGTGTCAAGCAATAAGTGCTAAATTAGGGCATAACAGCTCTTGCAAAACTCAGTGGTAAGTTTTTAAGTTCATTACAAATGCTGCCTTATCAATTTACTATAGCAGTCCAATTAAATGATGGAATATTTGCTTTAATTTTTTTTTTTCGGTGTAACACCGGGGACAGGCAAAAACTGCGCTCATCAACAAAGGCCCGGGCACGAGAAAATACCAAGACGAAGGAAAAGAAAAAGGTTAAGGACAAGGCACAGATGAGGTAATGTTAGACAAAGGAAAACAACAGACAGAAAAAACAGTCAAAGTACAGAGAACCCAGAGATAAGGAGGATTAGGCAGGGACAGATAAGACCTTTATAGATTTTAAATAACTGTAAAGAGAAAAAGTAATAACGAAAACGAAACAGAAGCCCTAAGTTTTGGGATAAAGATTTTGAAATTTGGATCATGTGATTCCTCCAAGACAAGTTAAAGGCTATATTGATTCCTAATATGTTGATAGAATTAAGAAGGTAAATTTCGTTGGTTTCGAAGACAATAGGGTTATCCGGAGAAAAAGATAAAGAGATAGCCAGAAACTGTGTCTTGGAGGCATTGAATTTAACAAAATTTTGAGTGTCCCACTCAGATACCCTCTGCAAATCGGAGTTGAGAGTAGAAGAAAGAGTGATACGAGTAGCAGATGCAGGTTGCGAAGAAAAGGCAGAGGAACAGTGAAGGGTAGAATCATCAGCAAAGGCATGAAAAAGAAAGGATGGGGATTATATATCATTGATGAAGAGAAGGAACCGAGTAGGTGAAAGAACAGAGCCCTGAGGAACACCACTGGTAATAGAGTAGGGCTAGATATCGCATCAACAACAACTACAAATATAAAACGGTCAGAAAGAAAAATAGAAATCAGAGAAGAGAAACAAGGGGTAAAGCCATAGGCAGGGAGTTTGGCCAACAGAGCCCTGTGCCAGACTCTGTCAAAAACCTTAGAGATATCAAGGGCGATGACAAAGGATTCTCCATAGTTCCTCAGAGAAGATGACCACACAGACATAAGATAGGACAGAAGGTCACCAGTGGATCTTGCCTTGCGGAAGCCGTTCTGGTGATCGGAGATAAGCGAGTTAGATTCAAAGCATTTCAAAAAGTGAGCATTGAGCAAAGTTTCAAAAACTTTAGCAATAGAGGAGATTAAGGCAATAGGTCAGTAGTTTGAAGGAATAGAGCAGTTACCCTTCTTAGGAACAGGTTGAACTAGAGCATGCTTCCAAGATGAAGCATAGATAATGGTTGACAGAATGAGGCGAAGAAAACGGCAAAGCACGGGAGCCAGTTCATCTGAACACTCCTTAAGGAACCTTGCAGGGATACCATTGGGACCAGATGCCTTGTTCGTCTTTAGCGAGCGAAGAACCTTATGAACTTTGCGAGATGAAAGGATAAGGGAGGGCATAAGGTTACAGAGGGGTTAAGATTAAGGGACAGGTGCGCTGGAATAGTTTATAGAAGAGTTGGCAGAAAATTAGAGCCAAAGAGAGTGGCATTGTCAGTGGGAGAGCAAGCTAAAGAACCATCAAAACAAATGAGAGAAGGAAAGCTTGAGTTACAGAAGTTTTTGGTTAAGGCCCAGAAGCATTTGTCAGTGGGAGAGGAGATAGGGTAATCAACTTTCTTTCTTACAGAGGAAGCCTTAGACTTTCGAATCTGAGCAGTACAGCGATACCAGGCTACAATATGATCAGAGCGAGTTAAATCGATTCCTGGACTGGATAGCCATGGAGCAGGCACGGTCAAGCCAAGGTTTAGGGGAGAGAATTTTTGTGGAAGGGGGGATGTACGCCTCCATTCCTGAGGTCATGACCTCGGGAACTTTAAGGGCTACCTGATCAGGGTTGCGGGACCGAAAGCAGTAGTCATCCCATGGGAAGTCAAAGAGGAAGTTACACAAATTTTCATATTGGGTACGCTCAAAGTGCCACAGGCGGCACTGAGTAGGAGGGACTGGTGGAGGTGGAGCAAAAATGGAAAAGACTGAGATCATAGAGTGGTTAGATTTACCACAAGGGGAAAGCATAGAATAATAGTAGTTTGAAGGGTTAGAAGTAAGAAATAGGTCAAGAATGTTTGCTGCATGTTTGAGATGATCAGGAACATATGTAGGATGTTTGATAATTTGCTCCGGATCGTTAGTAATAGAGAAAGCAAGGGCCTCACTACCTCCCACATCAGTGTGAGAAGAATTAAGCCATGCACTGTGGCATACACTAAAGTCTGCAATGTGGAGAACTTAGGGATGTGGGTGAGAAGAAAGTAAGGACTCATGGCACAATGACAGATATTCAAAGAAAGACACAAACTAGGTGGAGTTTGGAGAACAATAGCAGAAGCAAAGGAAAATAGTGGTAGTATAGAGATAGATTTTTGGCCAGTGAACATCAAAGTCAGGAGATTCAAGGTCCATTAGCCTAACAATAGAAGTGTTAGTGTTGTAGTAGGCACAGACCCCACCTTTGGAACAAAGACGATTATACAGATTATAGTGAGAGATATGAAATGGGTCAGTGGAAGTATGTATAGACAGCTGGGTTTCAGATAGGAGGAGGAGGTTAGGGAGGAAAGTACCAAGTGCTGTTCCACAGACGAAAGATTAGAGTTCACGCCACGAATGTTAGAATAGTGACGAGTGAAAGATGATCTATTGGGAAGTGCAAGGTTAAGGGCAGAACCAATACTACCACCAGGAGTGTCTGCCCTCAAGCCAATAGTAGAGTCAACATGATCCCCGGAGATTCTTCGCACCCCTGTATGCCGTGTACTGGGGGCCATAAGCTGTGGACCTTCCATAAATAATAGTAACTATGAGGAAAAAAGAGTGAAAAGAGACAGATGTGGGGTGTTGTGACTTGTCAAATGTAATGGAATAGCAAGAGATGAGTAATGAATACGCCAGAATATTCAGTATAAATGTAGGCATGAGAAAAGAATCGTCCTGAAGGAAGACTCAAGGAACTGTCTGGACCAGTCCTAGTTGTATCAGGGGGTGGCTGGTGTCATGGCCAACCTACTAACTACCTCTATGATTTCTTCTTCCCAAACCTCTCCTAGGTTTTGACACATACACTCACACTAATATACAATAACCTTTAGTATCCTATCTCTAGATTTTATCTTAGTATATCTAAAAATCAAATACATATACTCATCAGTATCTGCACTTATAAATCAATTACCAAGCCAGACTAACAAACAGAGTAATAAGTACTGTACTGTACATACCTGTGGAGGGAGGTTTATCAGCTTTCTTCTTTGCTGGCGCTTCAAATTCTGAGTCTGAGTCGCTCACAACAACCTCTTCTTTGGGTACACTGTACGAAAATATAAAGCACCAAGCTTTAGTATTACAGTTACTTTCACATACCTATTTATGCTCTCCATCACTAAGCCATGAAAAACTGTGTAAGTGGGAAAAGGTATATCCAATGAAATTCTGATGTGAGCAAATGCTCCTGGAGATAAAATACTGAAAACTGAGTAGTTATACAAACATGCTAAAAGAACAAATTTATTTCGTAATCTTTACATATAAAGTTGCAGATCATATATGCCATAGAGTCTGACCTTATGGGATATGCCGGACTTGCATGTATGATAAATATTTTTGTTAATTTTAAGATACTAGCAGAGCACATACCGGTACATCTGTGTGATGGCAAAATAGAACATAGGAGCAAATAGCTTTGAAACATATTATAAACCAGTTTGAAATTTACCTATACACAAATGCATCAAAGTATTACCAGTAATACATTCCAGGAGATGGGTCAAGTAATGATTTTATTAATTCCTTATTTATAATTGCTAATTCCTGAATGTGGTATGAAATGCCAATCCAGGTGATGGCAGGAGCTTACTGGATTGCAAAGATTAGACGTTCTGGAGCATTCTGTGCCAATGGATTATGAGGAAATCTGTTTAGAGCGATTAAAAGCTTGAACTGGAGCAGTAGCGTACACGAAAGGTGGGATTGGTGAGAGACATTTGTAAGAGATGAATGTATGATTGCATCAAGGTTATACAATACTTGAATAGAGGTTCAATGTGAACTTGGAGGATCAAGTAAGGTATATAAATGTAAATACTAAGCAGAGCTTTGGTACTGGTGGAGATTATAATTCTAGGACTGACAGATCTGATATTAACAAAGTAGAAAGTATATCCTACTGGGATGTAGTTCCCTGCCCAATTGCAGATCATAAATTCAACATAGCTATGATAAAACTTTAACAAGCCTAAAAGGATGCATCGTTTAAAGGCATTCTAGTGCCTAAAAAATACTCCCCTGATATCTTTTGTGAGGCATTAATCAACAACAGAAATATAATTACTGGTATCCTAAACACAGATAACGTCAATTTGCAGGATGTAATTCTAACGAAAGTCTTTCATGAATGCCTAGATAATTGCGCACCCACTGTGTGTGTGTGTAATAATAATAATAATAATAATAATAATAATATATATATATAATTAAATTTTTGTACGATGGCTATTTTTATACAAATTTAAGAGTAACTTATAAGTAGACATGCAATTGAACTAATAAATAAGAGGGTAATACATACAGTTAAAATAAATATAACTTTCCTAGCATACAATAATACTGTAATAAAAATGTTAACAATAAAGTAGTAATAATAACACTCGATACAGGATCATTATCAGCATCATAACCATATTTGTATTCCTTACAATGAGAATAATTAGTTCTTAACTTAGAGAACAAAGAAGGAGATATCAGTTGACATAAAGAGAGCTTAGTGTTAAGGGAAATTGCATTAAATCATTAAGTTTAATTAATGTGTGAGCAGCAACTATTTGTCCAAAAGAAAACTATATAGTTTCCCTTTGAAAGCTGCGAGGGAGGATGAATTATTAAGATGCTCTGGAATATTGTTCCAGAGTGTTGGCCCTTTAGTAGTGATCATCTTTGAACCTGCTTCTGTATTTGTTCTCTGAATAAAGAGCTCACTACTCTGTCTAGTGTTGGTTCCCCTTATATCCCTGACTGTTTTTAAATTAAATAGCCAGACAGGATAATGATGATTTAAATTTTTTTATAAAAAAACATAATTAGCATAGGCAACCTTATTTTTTGCCCGCAGCCACCCAAGCTTTTTGAGAGCTGGTGTGATGTGGTCATATATTCTTATTCCTCCCAGGGCAACTCGAGCTGCAAAATTAATAAGCTTCTGTATTCTGTTTATCTGAGTCTTAGCGGTAGCTCCCCAAACAGTTGTGCAGTAATTAATGTGACTTAGGGCTAGAGATTCAACAACAGCCCCCTGGATAACTAATGCCATTAAAGATGCAATGCAAATAAAAAATCAAATACAAAATGAGCTAAAAATGAATAAATATCATATGACTTTCCATGACTGTTTGAAAGTAGAAAAGAAATGTGTCAGATCCCTCATTGATATAAGTAAAAGAAATAATTTAATGACTCCACATGATACAGCAGCAACATTGCAAGAGATAAAAAGCATGATACTCAATAGGAAGACTACCTCAGAAGGTTATGAAAATATTACGGAGTTGAAAGACAAAGCGGAAAACTTAAGACTATTTTGCCAACGTAGGCAAAAATACATTTCAGAAAATACAAGAAAACATCAACTCAGTGAACATAAGTAATCACTTAAATGACATTTTTCCAATGTAAACATCAGAGATTACTTCAAGATCAATCCTATTGATTGTGCTACCATAATTCTTACCATAAGAGCCTAAGAAACTCTGGCTCTTATGGTCCAGATGGTGTACCCTTTCAATTCATCAAAGAAGCTCTACCGATGATGGTATCTTATATTTTAAGTATTGTAAACACCTCCATTGTTACTAGGTTTCCTGATTCTTGGAAAAATTACATGTAATTCCACTACATAAAAAGGAGGACAGATAAGATGTGACAAACTATCATCCCATTTCCCTGCTACCCATTTTTTCTAAAATATTAGAAAGAATTATTGCACGACAACTAATGTCACATCTAGAGACAGACTATTATCTCTTAACCAGCATGGTTTCAGACAACACTCTACAGATACTACAATGCTCGAAGTTACTAATAAAATTTACAATAACAAAAAATATATCTCTCTGCTTGTATTATTAGACTTATCAAAAGCCTTTGACAGTGTAAACCATGAAATTCTTATTAATAAATGTATTAACCTAAATATTGATCCGACCTGGTTTAGAGAGTTTCTGGCTAATTGCATACAGTCTATCCATCTTAACATTATCTCTACTCAAAAAAATTTATTATTTGGAGTTCCCCAAGGATCAGTCCTTGGTCCTATCCTTTTCTCCATTTACATAAATGATCTATCTAATTTCATTCCCGACTGCTAAGCTGTACAATATGCAGATGGCACTCCGCTCCTCCTTGGTGGTGATATAAATAATCTCCCAGAGCTAACCTTAAGAGCAGAAAACAGACAAAAATTAAAACCTAGTTTCAAGAAATTGGGCTGTTAATCTACGAAAATAAAAGACAATGCATGTTTATTGGTTCAAGGTAATACATAGCACAAATTCCAGAAAAAACAATAATTTCCTGCAATATCATCACACTTAGCAAAACTGTCTAAAATCTAGGAATTCAATTTCATAACTACATGTTTGATTCAAATAAAGTCTGCAAAAAGGTAACAGGAACTCTCATGTACTAAAGACAGTTTTGAGACTACCACTCCAATAATGGCTATCCAAGCCCTAGCCCCCAGTTATATTATTTATTGCATAACTAGAATACAGATTATAAATTTTGCAGCTCGAGTTGCCCTGAGGAGAATAAGAAATCATGACCACATCACACCGGCTCTCAAATACTCAGGTGGCACTGGGCAGAAAACAAAATCGCTAATGCTATTTACATTATTGTATACAAAATTCTGAACCATCTCTATCGTAACTGGCTATGTAATTTAAAAGCAGTCAGAGATATAAGGGAAACCAACATAAGTAAGAGTATTGAGCCTTTTATTCAGAGAACTTACTCTGATGCAGGTTCTAAGATGATCACTATTAGAGAGCCAACACTGGAGCTATATTTCCAGAACTTCTTAAAAATTCATCCTCCTTCACAGATTTGAAAGGCAAACTATGAAGCCTAGTTTTCTTTTGGACAAATAGTTAATGCTCACACACTAATCAAAATTTATGATTTTATGCAATTTCACTTTACACTAACTATTCTGTATGTAAATTGATATTGCCTTCTTTGATCTTCAAGTTAAGAACTAATTATTATCGCTGTAAGGAGTACTAAAATGGTGATGATGGTCACTTTTACCCAAAAATTTATATTGCATGTAACTTGTTATTACAGTGTTTGCTTTTATACTTCGTTCTACTTTAGTATCAATATTATTACTGTTATCATTATTTTCAGTATTATTATTGTTATTAAGAGTATTTATCATTATTACTATTATCATCATAATTATAATCAAGAATACTGTATGTTTACACTTTACTCAGTTACCTGCTTCTTCATTGCCTACATATAAGTGCTTGTACATTTCAATATTCTAATGAAGTTTATCCTATAAGTATTATAGTTTTCACTTGCGAGTGTATGTATCTTTTTTTTTTTTTTACCATACTGATTCATTATTATTTACTGACATTATTATTATTGTTGTTGCTATTCTATTACTATGATGTACAAGCTTTTCTCAGTTACTTGATTATTCATTGCAAATTGATAATTTTCATATACATCTGTCAAGTCAAGGTACAGTAATCTAAATTTTCTAGGAAAGCTATATTTCTTTTCACTGTTAGTGTGTATCACCCTTTTACTTATTTACTCAAATACAAGTCTACTTATAAGTGTACTCTTAGCTTTGTAACAGAATAGCCATTGTAAAATAACAGGAAATTTTTTTTGCTTTTTCTGATCAACTGCTATTTGCGGAGGAGGAACAAAAGCAGTTGTGATCTTTTTTCTGATAAGACAGGCAAGTAAGTGCCAATGTGATTTGAGTGTATGGGAAATATGAACTTGGAACAACTAGCAAAAAGTGTACTGAGCAGAAGTGGAGTAAAGCCTAGAGAGGAAGACCAAAATTGAGATGCATGGACGTAGTAAACCGAGTATTGGATATATGTGGAATATCAGTAGAGTAGAGGAGAGTGAAGGAGATAGGGATAGGTGGATAGAATGTGCTGCAGACTGGGATGAAGGGATGAAAGAGCAATATATGTTGAGTTCTGTGATGGAGAAGGGAGGAACTGTGGTGATTCTTTGTTCCCAGAGAGAAGGGGGGCGAGGCACTAAGAGAATGCTGTGATTTGACTACCTCCATTTACAAGGAATAATGCGGCTTTTGTAACTTTATGAAAGTAATTGTTATAGATGGTATCCAATACAGTACTATATTTAGGGTTATCAGGCAATAAAGTCTAAGCACTGTTTTCAGTATATAGTTAGTCTTAGTTTCAATGTCAATCACAATTACTTGCAGTCAGGTTCTCTCATGCCAGCACTAGGAATGTTTGTGTCAAGTTTTTTCATTACTATAAACAATAATATATCAAAACTTAATAAAATTAAGACTTAAGCCATCTCATGAGCTGCAGTGGCAGTGTCTTTTTATCAGTGCCTATTTTAGATACTGACAATTACTTACTCTTGCCATTGCACAGATGTTTATTACCTACTATTTTCACAGATAAAAAATATTAATAAAATAATAGGTTTCCATTTAGCAATGAGAGCATTCTACTAAAGTGAGGAGTAAAGCCTCCTCTGCCTTTCAAAGGCCATTCTCTGCTACTCTGCATTTCCCTCTCTGGTAGGGGCCAAGAACACTGCAGATAAATTCCACTGGGTGACATACGACTCAACCAAATGGGGCAGACCGAGCAGGCAGGGAATTCTCCTTCTTATTTCATCATGCAAATATTCAAAGTTGTGCTTTGGCTTGGCCTCTCCTAAAAAAATTACTTAATACATACCACAGACTTTAATCAAAGTTTCTGTCAATAATTTATCATAGATACTAATAGGGAAAAGAACAGGTGTCGTATATTCAGTACATGATGCAAAAATCTAAAGTCTGGGAGTTAATTTTAGCATCTTAATTTTATTTTTGCCCGAATATATCAATATAAGGAAATATATTCCTGAAGGTGCATGGGACATCCAAATGTTGCGAGGTGAGAAAATATAAAAAGCTGTAGATATATCCAAATTTTGCAGTGAGGGGTTGAAGAGACAAAAATTTTGATAATATAATTCAAGTTATATACTTTACTAGATGTAAAAACACGACACTAAAATATAAATACGAGAAACGAAAATGCCCCAATGGGTAGCAATAAAATTGTGTCACTTACTTGACTGAGTCATCTGCAAATGATAACTGCTGCTGAACAAGCTCTGGCTCCTTAACCCCATCATTATCATAGAGAGAGGCATCACTTTCATCATTTTCTTCCTCGTCATCAAAGTTGAATTTGACATTGGATGCTGTTTAAATATAAAAAGAAGTAAACACTTTTAAAATTATCCTCATACTAAGACCAAGACCTTATCATACATCTAAGAATGATCAAATGAAGAAATGCTTTTACTACATTTATACATATATACAAGATTCACTGATTTCTGTCATAGAAGAGGGCCCAAAACAGTCTAGGATGACTCATGGTATTAAATGTCTTTACATGAAATTTTAAAACTAATGTGCATGACGTATCTTCTCAATAAAATTCAGTTCTGAGTGTAATTCGAAAACAGTTATTTTGCAAGACACATCACATTTATGATACACTTCTAACACAAACACGAATCATAACTCTTATAATTCACAACGAAAATTTGTAAGGTAAAGGCATAAGAACATGGAGATGTGACAATTATTTGCTTCCTTGGCAACAAAAACAATAAGAGTCATGAGTGATATGCAATTCGCAAACGGCAAAATTTCACTTGTGAGGCAATACACTTTAGACAAGTTCACATTTTTTTTTTTTTTGCAGCATATTCCAGCTACACTAGTTTCTAGCTATTTCTGAAGTATCTTCAAAATGAGCATTAAGACTGTACCTTAAATACTGATGCAGGTGGTATGACCTTATGTAGCATATATATATATATATATATATATATATATATATATATATATATATATATATATATATATATATATATATATATATATATATATATATATATATATATATATATATATAGTCTATAAAAAAAAAATATTTACACCTCATGTAACAGTTGACCCTAAGATTTCAAGGTTCTCTTTTCTTACCAATATACAGCCTAGTATAGACACTCCCAAACTTGAGAACAAGTTAGGTTCCAGAAGACTGTTCGTAAGTTGTGTACAGTGATCAGGCTAAAGACACTTAACTACTACATAAAACAAAAAGTACAGTATTAATGAATTTTAATTCAGTAAAGTACAGTAATACATGGATATATAATGAGCTTGTTGTTGTTGTTGTTTGTATCTATGAATGTTCGTAAGTAGGGGAGCATCTGTACTAAGTTACACTATATTTATACAATCTTGAGCCTAATAATCAGCTATACTACACCATGACATACTTTAGCTTAGTATGTGGTTAGAGTGTAGTTACATATTCTAGCCTTGCATACTAGGCTGTCATTGTATCACTTTATATGTCAGCCTAGTCCTAGGCTATACTGCACCATTATCTTTTTCAACCTAAACTAGGACAACGTATAACAATAAACATTTTGGCTGAATTTTGATGGGTGACATGCTTAATAAATGTTTTCATCACCAAATATTACTTGATGACTAATCTTTATATAACCACTGCATTCGTCACATCTTGAATAGCAAAATAATACCATAACTTATAATTGTGTCACACTTGCCTAGTAGTAAGAGTATTAGTAGTGGGAGAATAGTCACAAACAGTACTCCCCATTCTATTTCACTGTTGGCCATCTGATATATTTTTGTTGCAATGCAAAGGTGTTTCAATACTTTTTTTCTAGTATTTCTCCTAAGTAAAGTTCTTTTTTAACAACAGAAGGTAGCCTAAGATGACTTCAGTTTTCTTCGTACAATTGCAATAAAAGGCTATAATATTTTTTTATGCAACTTCTTCCTCTAGAGAAAATGAATGCTTCAAATTTGAAAATCATACTTTTTGCCATGTGGTAGACCTGATAATTTCACATTTAAATCTCTCTCCAGTCAAAACTTATATATGCCAGGTATGATTACAAACCATAAAACTTGTTTTCAGCAGCTATCGCATATTTGTAACATATGGTCAGGAGTTTCCTGTTGTATACATCATTACTTTTGTACGATGCCCTTGCTATACATTATCAAGAGTTTGCATGACCATTGTTAATGAGACGGTATCCGTCTTTACGACTCCCCGGCTTTTATATCACGCGTTGTGTATTGTGCATATAATGAAAGAAAGATGGTTTGGTAAGGGTGAGCTGTATATGTTTATAATGTCATGGTAATCATTGCAACCTCAATGGCACCTGCATATTTCCAAGTCATACTGTACAGACTGGTATCTAAAACTTTAAGATTTTGTTATTAAAATAAACTTGATGTGTGTATTTTTACTAATAAAGAAAATACCTTCTGATAAGTTGCATATCTGATAGCACGGCAAGAGTAAGTAAGTACTTTCGACAGTAAGAAATTGATGATCATAATTCTGAACGCAGAGGATTTTGCAGTTTACTGTAAATATTTGTAATATCATTTAGCAATTGCTGACTAATACCAAGTAGAATTTCATTCCTTCAAAAGAAGTACTCAATTGATAGTCGTCCCCCTATATCAGCAGTATATAAATAATCTACAATATTTAGCAGTTTCAAGAGTGTCTCTAAATGAGCTTCAAACCATACTGGCCTTTTCCTCATGTTTATAAAAACGAATTCTTTACCAATAAGAGGAGCACTGCATATAGGATAATAAGAACATTTCTGACGTATTGCTTTTCTTTGCTACGTGTTAATTATTAGTACCAGACGGGTACAAGGTAAGAATGGACAAGCAGTAATTCCTTTATCTTATATTTATTCTAGAGTACAACACATCTTCCACGCCTCAATGCCCCCACCCTATGATTAACTCAATCTCTGATCTATTCGTGCCCCTGGCAAAGTTCTAACTAACTCTGTCTGCCTTGGGTGGTTCTTGAAATACCCTGAGGGCAAGGCGTGGCTTGACATCCAACTCGGCAAATCAACTCCAGGTTCGAAGTGGATTCCCGCCTATTTAGGGGAGGGGCTAATCCAACGAGCCTATTGCAAAGGAGTGGGTGGTAATTGCCTATTGCCATTGGGTATCTCCCCCGGGCTTGTACTTCACATTTAGGACAAGTGTTTCTGTGTGGTATGGGGAATAAAGGACTGGTTTATATCTCTCACCCTCTTGAGATATTTGATACGCCAGATGCCGAGTCCCACGGGACCATCTATATATCTTCGTGACACTTTTTAACCATAGGCCTCATCCTATTACACACTGGAGAGAGTGTTCAATGTTTCCTTTGACACCTAGCCAAAAGTCCTACGACATCCCTCCCCACTACACTGAAATATCTCTTATTTCAGTTTCATCATCCTAAACTAACATTTGTTTACAATAAAAACGGGGCCGAATTATTTAAGTTATCATCTAAGAAATCCTATTTCTATGAACCCTAAACAAATTACACAAACATAACATATATATAGTACTTCTACAGACAACTAGAGCATGCAGAGTCTATTTCCTTGTTGGAAATCTTTAATACAAACATATTCTTATATTTAAACAAACATAACCTTAAACAGTATAATTTCAGTGTGTAACTAATATCAAACATTAATTAAGATCAAAAGTCAGTTTAAATCAAAACGTTAAATCATCTACTTCTCTCGTTTCTTCAAAAGACAAAATTGAGTTAGTTACAGTAAAATTATGACTCATGTAGAACATTAGCAAACAAATGAGGTAGAGTATTGGCATGTATACACATTTAAAATGATATAGACCATAACATCAACAGTAATTTCTATAAGAAACCTTATCTTAATAAATTCTATTCCTATCATTATTAGGGGGCATTGATTTGTCTTAAAATTAAGCCTTAAAAACTACTCCTCAAACAAAACGTTTGTTACTTTTAGTAAAGTTAAAACATTCACTATTTCCATATTATATAGACCATAACATCAACAGTAATTTCTATAAGAAACCTTATCTTAATAAATTCTATTCCTATCATTATTAGGGGCATTGATTTGTCTTAAAATTAAGCCTTAAAAACTATTCCTCAAACAAAACATTTGTTACTTTTAGTAAAGTTAAAACATTCACTATTTCCATATTCAATTACTATTCAGAGACCAATGGATAGAAGAACTTAATGGACACAAAGATTAAATCATAATTCAAATAATAATAATGCTAAAACAAAACACTAATATTATTTAAGCAGAAAAACAACTTATTAATCTTAGTGCAAATCATACAATTTATCAATGGCACTTATTCAGAACTATCTTTAAGGGAGTCTCTGAGTTGTCGCTTAAAATTATCTTAAAACTAGGTAAAACAAGTAATAAAAGGGGACCTTTTCTTTCCTCTTTTTCCAGTTCTAAAGCGTGGGTTGTTCTTTCCAACAACTGATAAGGGATTTTTAAATACCCTTCTTTCTCTCTGGGGTTTCATCCATTCGTTTACACGGCTTTTTATAGTGTTTTTTTTTTAGGACTTTGTTTTCTCTGTCCCTTGCTCATGAATTCTTGCTAGGTGCGATTCCACGGTTTCCCTCGGGGATTTCATTTTTTCACTCACTGAACCCGTTAATGTTTCAATCCTTGTCGCGTACCAACTCAACTGCTCTCCCCGCCTTCGGGGACTGTTTTGGATTTCAGCTATGAGCGTGTCTTCGCTCTGTCGCACTGTGAACATTTTTAGGAACCGATCCTTAAAAATTTACCACTGTTTTATTTCCGACCATTCGTCTCTACCAAGGGTCTCGGCCGCGAATCCGGTGCACCTTTGTACTACTTCGTTAATCCGGTACTCGTCGGTCCACTCGGCACTTCTCATCCGCCAACCTAAGTGTGTCAAAAAATCAGCTGCGGGAAATATAGATGGATACTCGAGGCCTTTCACGTTTGCGCCGTCAAAGCGTAAAGGTGAATCTTTGACTCGTGGCGCCTTTACCACCAGGGCACAGATAGGGGGCATGGCCTGCTGCGTTCCCTGTGTCACCACGGGGTTCGGAGCGGCAGGCTGTTCGTCGATGTTTGAGGCGTCGGTTTCGCTGTCGGGGTTGTCGACGTCGACCGGGTTCCTTCTCGACGGAGCGGCGTCGGCGCGTGCTTGTAGGCGCCGCACTTGCTCCTCCAATTCGAGGATTTTCCGGTCTTTCTCGTCGTCGCCCATTTCCAAATTTGGGAGATATTGGTCTTGTGCGTTTGCCATTCTTGTGTTCTCTGCACGGGTCTGCACTGGCATTCACCTGTCTCTTTGTATGTTTTTTTTTTTTTTCTAGTCGTGAAGATCCGTACTGCGCTGCCACCACTGACGTATTGCTTTTCTTTGCTACGTGTTAATTATTAGTACCAGACGGGTACAAGGTAAGAATGGACAAGCAGTAATTCCTTTATCTTATATTTATTCTAGAGTACAACACATCTTCCACGCCTCAATGCCCCCACCCTATGATTAACTCAATCTCTGATCTATTCGTGCCCCTGGCAAAGTTCTAACTAACTCTGTCTGCCTTGGGTGGTTCTTGAAATACCCTGAGGGCAAGGCGTGGCTTGACATCCAACTCGGCAAATCAACTCCAGGTTCGAAGTGGATTCCCGCCTATTTAGGGGAGGGGCTAATCCAACGAGCCTATTGCAAAGGAGTGGGTGGTAATTGCCTATTGCCATTGGGTATCTCCCCCGGGCTTGTACTTCACATTTAGGACAAGTGTTTCTGTGTGGTATGGGGAATAAAGGACTGGTTTATATCTCTCACCCTCTTGAGATATTTGATACGCCAGATGCCGAGTCCCACGGGACCATCTATATATCTTCGTGACACTTTTTAACCATAGGCCTCATCCTATTACACACTGGAGAGAGTGTTCAATGTTTCCTTTGACACCTAGCCAAAAGTCCTACGACATCCCTCCCCACTACACTGAAATATCTCTTATTTCAGTTTCATCATCCTAAACTAACATTTGTTTACAATAAAAACGGGGCCGAATTATTTAAGTTATCATCTAAGAAATCCTATTTCTATGAACCCTAAACAAATTACACAAACATAACATATATATAGTACTTCTACAGACAACTAGAGCATGCAGAGTCTATTTCCTTGTTGGAAATCTTTAATACAAACATATTCTTATATTTAAACAAACATAACCTTAAACAGTATAATTTCAGTGTGTAACTAATATCAAACATTAATTAAGATCAAAAGTCAGTTTAAATCAAAACGTTAAATCATCTACTTCTCTCGTTTCTTCAAAAGACAAAATTGAGTTAGTTACAGTAAAATTATGACTCATGTAGAACATTAGCAAACAAATGAGGTAGAGTATTGGCATGTATACACATTTAAAATGATATAGACCATAACATCAACAGTAATTTCTATAAGAAACCTTATCTTAATAAATTCTATTCCTATCATTATTAGGGGGCATTGATTTGTCTTAAAATTAAGCCTTAAAAACTACTCCTCAAACAAAACGTTTGTTACTTTTAGTAAAGTTAAAACATTCACTATTTCCATATTATATAGACCATAACATCAACAGTAATTTCTATAAGAAACCTTATCTTAATAAATTCTATTCCTATCATTATTAGGGGCATTGATTTGTCTTAAAATTAAGCCTTAAAAACTACTCCTCAAACAAAACATTTGTTACTTTTAGTAAAGTTAAAACATTCACTATTTCCATATTCAATTACTATTCAGAGACCAATGGATAGAAGAACTTAATGGACACAAAGATTAAATCATAATTCAAATAATAATAATGCTAAAACAAAACACTAATATTATTTAAGCAGAAAAACAACTTATTAATCTTAGTGCAAATCATACAATTTATCAATGGCACTTATTCAGAACTATCTTTAAGGGAGTCTCTGAGTTGTCGCTTAAAATTATCTTAAAACTAGGTAAAACAAGTAATAAAAGGGGACCTTTTCTTTCCTCTTTTTCCAGTTCTAAAGCGTGGGTTGTTCTTTCCAACAACTGATAAGGGATTTTTAAATACCCTTCTTTCTCTCTGGGGTTTCATCCATTCGTTTACACGGCTTTTTATAGTGTTTTTTTTTTAGGACTTTGTTTTCTCTGTCCCTTGCTCATGAATTCTTGCTAGGTGTGATTCCACGGTTTCCCTCGGGGATTTAATTTTTTCACTCACTGAACCCGTTAATGTTTCAATCCTTGTCGCGTACCAACTCAACTGCTCTCCCCGCCTTCGGGGACTGTTTTGGATTTCAGCTATGAGCGTGTCTTCGCTCTGTCGCACTGTGAACATTTTTAGGAACCGATCCTTAAAAATTTCCCACTGTTTTATTTCCGACCATTCGTCTCTACCAAGGGTCTCGGCCGCGAATCCGGTGCACCTTTGTACTACTTCGTTAATCCGGTACTCGTCGGTCCACTCGGCACTTCTCATCCGCCAACCTAAGTGTGTCAAAAAATCAGCTGCGGGAAATATAGATGGATACTCGAGGCCTTTCACGTTTGCGCCGTCAAAGCGTAAAGGTGAATCTTTGACTCGTGGCGCCTTTACCACCAGGGCACAGATAGGGGGCATGGCCTGCTGCGTTCCCTGTGTCACCACGGGGTTCGGAGCGGCAGGCTGTTCGTCGATGTTTGAGGCGTCGGTTTCGCTGTCGGGGTTGTCGACGTCAACCGGGTTCCTTCTCGACGGAGCGGCGTCGGCGCGTGCTTGTAGGCGCCGCACTTGCTCCTCCAATTCGAGGATTTTCCGGTCTTTCTCGTCGTCGCCCATTTCCAAATTTGGGAGATATTGGTCTTGTGCGTTTGCCATTCTTGTTTTCTCTGCACGGGTCTGCACTGGCATTCACCTGTCTCTTCGTATGTTTTTTTTTTTTTCTAGTCGTGAAGATCCGTACTGCGCTGCCACCACTGACGTATTGCTTTTCTTTGCTACGTGTTAATTATTAGTACCAGACGGGTACAAGGTAAGAATGGACAAGCAGTAATTCCTTTATCTTATATTTATTCTAGAGTACAACACATCTTCGACGCCTCAATGCCCCCACCCTATGATTAACTCAATCTCTGATCTATTCGTGCCCCTGGCAAAGTTCTAACTAACTCTGTCTGCCTTGGGTGGTTCTTGAAATACCCTGAGGGCAAGGCGTGGCTTGACATCCAACTCGGCAAATCAACTCCAGGTTCGAAGTGGATTCCCGCCTATTTAGGGGAGGGGCTAATCCAACGAGCCTATTGCAAAGGAGTGGGTGGTAATTGCCTATTGCCATTGGGTATCTCCCCCGGGCTTGTACTTCACATTTAGGACAAGTGTTTCTGTGTGGTATGGGGAATAAAGGACTGGTTTATATCTCTCACCCTCTTGAGATATTTGATACGCCAGATGCCGAGTCCCACGGGACCATCTATATATCTTCGTGACACTTTTTAACCATAGGCCTCATCCTATTACACACTGGAGAGAGTGTTCAATGTTTCCTTTGACACCTAGCCAAAAGTCCTACGACATCCCTCCCCACTACACTGAAATATCTCTTATTTCAGTTTCATCATCCTAAACTAACATTTGTTTACAATAAAAACGGGGCCGAATTATTTAAGTTATCATCTAAGAAATCCTATTTCTATGAACCCTAAACAAATTACACAAACATAACATATATATAGTACTTCTACAGACAACTAGAGCATGCAGAGTCTATTTCCTTGTTGGAAATCTTTAATACAAACATATTCTTATATTTAAACAAACATAACCTTAAACAGTATAATTTCAGTGTGTAACTAATATCAAACATTAATTAAGATCAAAAGTCAGTTTAAATCAAAACGTTAAATCATCTACTTCTCTCGTTTCTTCAAAAGACAAAATTGAGTTAGTTACAGTAAAATTATGACTCATGTAGAACATTAGCAAACAAATGAGGTAGAGTATTGGCATGTATACACATTTAAAATGATATAGACCATAACATCAACAGTAATTTCTATAAGAAACCTTATCTTAATAAATTCTATTCCTATCATTATTAGGGGGCATTGATTTGTCTTAAAATTAAGCCTTAAAAACTACTCCTCAAACAAAACGTTTGTTACTTTTAGTAAAGTTAAAACATTCACTATTTCCATATTATATAGACCATAACATCAACAGTAATTTCTATAAGAAACCTTATCTTAATAAATTCTATTCCTATCATTATTAGGGGCATTGATTTGTCTTAAAATTAAGCCTTAAAAACTACTCCTCAAACAAAACATTTGTTACTTTTAGTAAAGTTAAAACATTCACTATTTCCATATTCAATTACTATTCAGAGACCAATGGATAGAAGAACTTAATGGACACAAAGATTAAATCATAATTCAAATAATAATAATGCTAAAACAAAACACTAATATTATTTAAGCAGAAAAACAACTTATTAATCTTAGTGCAAATCATACAATTTATCAATGGCACTTATTCAGAACTATCTTTAAGGGAGTCTCTGAGTTGTCGCTTAAAATTATCTTAAAACTAGGTAAAACAAGTAATAAAAGGGGACCTTTTCTTTCCTCTTTTTCCAGTTCTAAAGCGTGGGTTGTTCTTTCCAACAACTGATAAGGGATTTTTAAATACCCTTCTTTCTCTCTGGGGTTTCATCCATTCGTTTACACGGCTTTTTATAGTGTTTTTTTTTTAGGACTTTGTTTTCTCTGTCCCTTGCTCATGAATTCTTGCTAGGTGCGATTCCACGGTTTCCCTCGGGGATTTAATTTTTTCACTCACTGAACCCGTTAATGTTTCAATCCTTGTCGCGTACCAACTCAACTGCTCTCCCCACCTTCGGGGACTGTTTTGGATTTCAGCTATGAGCGTGTCTTCGCTCTGTCGCACTGTGAACATTTTTAGGAACCGATCCTTAAAAATTTCCCACTGTTTTATTTCCGACCATTCGTCTCTACCAAGGGTCTCGGCCGCGAATCCGGTGCACCTTTGTACTACTTCGTTAATCCGGTACTCGTCGGTCCACTCGGCACTTCTCATCCGCCAACCTAAGTGTGTCAAAAAATCAGCTGCGGGAAATATAGATGGATACTCGAGGCCTTTCACGTTTGCGCCGTCAAAGCGTAAAGGTGAATCTTTGACTCGTGGCGCCTTTACCACCAGGGCACAGATAGGGGGCATGGCCTGCTGCGTTCCCTGTGTCACCACGGGGTTCGGAGCGGCAGGCTGTTCGTCGATGTTTGAGGCGTCGGTTTCGCTGTCGGGGTTGTCGACGTCGACCGGGTTCCTTCTCGACGGAGCGGCGTCGGCGCGTGCTTGTAGGCGCCGCACTTGCTCCTCCAATTCGAGGATTTTCCGGTCTTTCTCGTCGTCGCCCATTTCCAAATTTGGGAGATATTGGTCTTGTGCGTTTGCCATTCTTGTTTTCTCTGCACGGGTCTGCACTGGCATTCACCTCTCTCTTCGTATGTTTTTTTTTTTTTTCTAGTCGTGAAGATCCGTACTGCGCTGCCACCACTGACGTATTGCTTTTCTTTGCTACGTGTTAATTATTAGTACCAGACGGGTACAAGGTAAGAATGGACAAGCAGTAATTCCTTTATCTTATATTTATTCTAGAGTACAACACATCTTCCACGCCTCAATGCCCCCACCCTATGATTAACTCAATCTCTGATCTATTCGTGCCCCTGGCAAAGTTCTAACTAACTCTGTCTGCCTTGGGTGGTTCTTGAAATACCCTGAGGGCAAGGCGTGGCTTGACATCCAACTCGGCAAATCAACTCCAGGTTCGAAGTGGATTCCCGCCTATTTAGGGGAGGGGCTAATCCAACGAGCCTATTGCAAAGGAGTGGGTGGTAATTGCCTATTGCCATTGGGTATCTCCCCCGGGCTTGTACTTCACATTTAGGACAAGTGTTTCTGTGTGGTATGGGGAATATGGTTTATATCTCTCACCCTCTTGAGATATTTGATACGCCAGATGCCGAGTCCCACGGGACCATCTATATATCTTCGTGACACTTTTTAACCATAGGCCTCATCCTATTAAACACTGGAGAGAGTGTTCAATGTTTCCTTTGACACCAAGCCAAAAGTCCTACGACATCCCTCCCCACTACACTGAAATATCTCTTATTTCAGTTTCATCATCCTAAACTAACATTTGTTTACAATAAAAACGGGGCCGAATTATTTAAGTTATCATCTAAGAAATCCTATTTCTATGAACCCTAAACAAATTACACAAACATAACATATATATAGTACTTCTACAGACAACTAGAGCATGCAGAGTCTATTTCCTTGTTGGAAATCTTTAATACAAACATATTCTTATATTTAAACAAACATAACCTTAAACAGTATAATTTCAGTGTGTAACTAATATCAAACATTAATTAAGATCAAAAGTCAGTTTAAATCAAAACGTTAAATCATCTACTTCTCTCGTTTCTTCAAAAGACAAAATTGAGTTAGTTACAGTAAAATTATGACTCATGTAGAACATTAGCAAACAAATGAGGTAGAGTATTGGCATGTATACACATTTAAAATGATATAGACCATAACATCAACAGTAATTTCTATAAGAAACCTTATCTTAATAAATTCAATTCCTATCATTATTAGGGGGCATTGATTTGTCTTAAAATTAAGCCTTAAAAACTACTCCTCAAACAAAACGTTTGTTACTTTTAGTAAAGTTAAAACATTCACTATTTCCATATTATATAGACCATAACATCAACAGTAATTTCTATAAGAAACCTTATCTTAATAAATTCTATTCCTATCATTATTAGGGGCATTGATTTGTCTTAAAATTAAGCCTTAAAAACTACTCCTCAAA
>JAXCGZ010001929.1:187500-199873 GCA_037179515.1 Halocaridina rubra | reverse complement strand
TATTGCATATAAGCAAATCTTAAGGTATTATAACTATATCGATACTTACTGCATACATACATATATACATCTATACATATATATATTCCTTTAAACACATGTGCATACACAAGCCAATATATGCAAGTAAGAACGCTAAAAATCATAGTACATCTACATAAACAGATACAAATCAGTATAGCAGGTAATAATACAAACACAGTCAAAATACAAATATTCATAATTCAATATATCAAGTGAAAGCACCAACAAAAGCAAACTACAAACAAACAGCCAACATATACAACTAACAATAAAGAGCTCGACGTACAAATTTAAGAGTAACCCGGACATAAAATTAGATGCAAAAGAGAGAGAGAGAAAAAAAAAACATGCGGCTTAAAGAATTGCCCACAACAGAAAAGCTTTTAAACTCAAATGAAATGCATATTTCAAGGGTAAAAAAAAGAAGGAAAAAGGAAAAAGCTGCTACTATTATAATGATTAATGTGCCTCGTAAGTCATATTCAAGAGTCATATTTCTTAAAAAAATAGATTACTCTCCCAAAAAATGATTAATGGACAGAACTTTAACCAAGGTGATTAGTGATGGCCTTTTTTTTTTCATCGTTAGACTTAGGGAGGATTGGATTGCGTTATGCATCCTCAAATACTACTTTTCATACTTCTAAAGGGTTCTGCCACACTTGGCGCGAATTACTTGGAAGTTAGAAGGTCATGGGTGTCTAGTGAGTCGGTGACAGGAACTAACTCACGCGTCTAATGCGATAGACTATGCTTTCAGCAGCTCCATACAGATAACCTCCTTCATTGGCTTACGTGTGATATTTCTTCCTATCAACTAACTTGGCAACCCTCTACCATCTAAGCATAAGGCATTTAGTGTGCCCATAGCCAGAGTGATGAATCTATAGCACTAAAGGATACTATGAACTTGAAATTTAGATAGAAAACTGATGGGAAAATAATACGTTATTGAAGCGGAAGTGAAGGGACTAAAGATTATAATTAAAATATAAATTGCATGCTTCAATTATAATTATGATAATAATAATAATAATAATAATAATAATAATAATAATAATAATAATAATAATAATAATAATATAATAATAATAATAATAGTAATAATAATAATAATAATAATAATAATAATAATAATAATAATAATAATAATAATAATAATAATAATAATAACAATAATAATAATAATAATAATAATAATAATAATAATAATAATAAAAATAATAATAATGATAAAAATAATAATAATAATAATAATAATAATAATAATAATAATAATAATAATAACAATAATAATAATAATAATAATAATAATAATAATAATAATAATAATAATAATAATAATAATAACAATAATGATAATAATAATAATGAAAATAATAATAATAATAATAATAATAATAATAATAATAATAATAATAACAAAAATAATAATGAAAATGATAATAATAATAGTAATAATAATAATAATAATAATAATAATAATAATAATAATAATAATAATAATAATAATAATAATAATATTCTGTTGCAGAGAAAATACATTTATATGTTTATATGCTATGCATACTTGTAGCTGACACATTGTACTCCATCTTCTTCTCCTTCGGGAGTTTTTCCCACCTTCATATGAAGTCACTGGTACTCACTAGTCTATCTAGAGACTAGGGATTAGCTTTTTCTTAAAAATTTATAACTGAATCCCTTTTCTGACACCAAGCTTTCTGTTTATCGGGGCTTGGGACCTGCACCTAATTGATCCGGCGTTTGTCCTCCAGTGTCTGGATTTATGCCCGTAACCTCAATGTTAATGAAAATTTATATGAAATTTCTTGAGGTTTAATATCATGCCGTATATGTGTTGCTTTGTAGAGGGAAGGAGGTATATATTATCATTAATGCTGATAGAGTGGCTTGATTAACACTCTGGCCCGATTTCTTAAACAGTGTAAACCTAGGATACCATGTTGTTAGTTAGCTAGACACACAAATGGATTTCATAAACGCAGCTGACACGATTCTGTGTATGGCTAGGAGCCCGCACGGGATCCTAGCCATACACAGAACCGCGTTAGATGCCTTTATGAAATTCATTTGTGTGTACGGGATCCTAGCCATACACAGAACCGCGTCAGATGCCTTTATGAAATCCATTTGCGTGTACGGGATCCTAGTCATACACAGAACCGCGTCAGATACCTTTATGAAATCCATTTGTGTACGGGATCCTAGCCATACACAGAACCGCGTCAGATGCGTTTATGAAATCCATTTGTGTGTACGGGATCCTAGCCATACACAGAACCGCGTCAGATGCGTTAATGAAATCCATTTGTGTGTCTAGCTAACTAACAATATGGTATCCTAGGTTTACACTGTTTAAGAAATCGGACCAGAGTCTTAATCAAGCCACTCTATCAGCATTAATGATAATATATACCTCCTTCCCTCTACAAAGCAATACATATACGGCATGATATTAAACCTCAAGAAATTTATATAAATTTTCATTAACATTAAGGTTACTGGCATAAATCCAGACGCTGGAGGACAAAAGCCGGATCAATTAGGTGCAGGTCCCAAGCCCCGATAAACAGAAAGCTTGGTGTCAGAAAAGGGATTCAGTTATAATTTTTTTAAGAAAAAGCTAATCCCTAGTCTCTAGATAGACTAGTGAGTAACAGTGACCTCATATGAAGTTGGGAAAAACTCTCGAAGGAGAAGAAGATGGAGTACAATGTGTCAGCTACAAGTATGCATAGCATATAAACATATAAATGTATTTTCTCTGCAACAGAATATTATTATTATTATTATTATTATTATTATTATTATTATTATTATTATTATTATTATTATTATTATTATTATTATTATTTAGATAAAGAATTCATTACTTCCTATTTGGTTGCTGGTTGGAGAGAGAGAGAGAGAGAGAGAGAGAGAGAGAGAGAGAGAGAGAGAGAGAGAGAGAGAGAGAGAGAGAGAGAGAGAGAGAGAGAGAGAGAGAGAGAGAGAGAGAGAGAGTCTGAAGAAAACAATGTATATCACTGCTTAAATACCTTATTTTTACCTCGCAAAGCCTATACAAGCCCAACCGAGTGTTTGGGAACAGATAACACCACCCAAGTACATTTATTATAAATAGTGATTGTGGTACTTGACCTTGGGATCCCTGAGGGGGAATTAAAACTGCAAGACGTGAAATATTAGCCAAGAGAGGAATTAAGGAAGATGTTCACTCAGGGAAAGGAATTTCTAGTTGGGAAAGAGTGTGTTCTGTACAATATATACGAGTATATTTCACAACAAACACCATACACTCAAAAATAAGAGCGACCATGAGTTGATAGTTCACAAAAATTTAATCCATGTTGGACTATCTAAATAAGTTCTTATGTGACAAATAATAAGATGGAAGAGGTCTTAGAATCTTCAATCTTAAAGCGCTGACATTGTCTTTGTCGTAGGTTCACCCCTCCGGATCTGCAACTCAGAGGAGGAGCAGAAAAAGGTCAAACTGCCACAACCTAACCTTCCCCCCTTCACGGGGCACGAGAATCTGAAAGAGGCTTCAGTCACCCGGCAGATGATGTCATAGTTTAACACATCACACAAAATAACACAAGTATTTCTAGACCAATAAATGACTTTCCAGCAGTCATTTCTCGACGACGCTTTCTAGCTGATGAAAGTGGCAGATGGAGTTATGCTTGCTATAACTTGAAGCTAGAAGGACGGCGAGAGACATGGTGACGGTTTTTAAAACTCTTCATGGTTCATGCAGAGTAGACAGGGAGCACCACCAGATACGCCACCAACATGACATACCCTCCCTAATAGCACTGTGGGAAAAGGTGGGATCGGTATTGCCTTCCATTGGGATTCAAGACTGTTCGGCTTGAACTTTAAGGTAACAACACGACAACAGCAATCTTAAAATTTAGAGCAACAACAATACAAACAACAAAAGATATACAAGACTAAATCGCAGTACTTAGAAAGAAGTTCAGGGATATGGCTAAAGCGCTGCCAATCATTTTTCACATCATCTGATAAATAAAGAATATAAACATTAGCCAAAAATGTGTAAACAAGCTACGAACTCTAATCATTTATCTTATCTTTCTCCCTAATATGAAAGTCTTTTCACAAGATTGAGCAGAGATATGTTCAATGAGTGTTTCATCGTGAGTTTTCCATATCTTTTCTTACTCGGCGATTGGATCACCACAAAAGTTTCCGCAAATGTTTAAAGTGAGAGACAAGGAGAAAAGTGTGTGTGAGAGAGAGAGAGAGAGAGAGAGAGAGAGAGAGAGAGAGAGAGAGAGAGAGAGAGAGAGAGAGAGAGAGAGAGAGAGAGAGAGGAGAGAGAGAATCATTTATTTTTTCTGTACAATAACTGGAAAGACAAGCAAGTCATATCTTAAAGTCCCCAATGTAGACAACATTTTATAAACAAACTCAGCCATGGAAGGTAATAGTATTAACAATAATAATAATGATGGTAAAAATAACAATGAAATTTGAAATGAAATAATAATAATAATAATAATAATAATAATAATAATAATAATAATAATAATAATAATAATAATAATGATAATTATTATTATTATTATTATTATTATAATACACACACACACACACACACACACACACACACACACACACACACACACACACACACACACACACACACACACACACACACACACACATATATATATATATATATATATCTATCTATCTATCTATCTATCTATCTATATATATATACCTCATTCCCCCTTGTAAGTTGGAGGAGTATGCGACTTTATAGCTTGTCCTAAATGAGGTACTGCCAAAATAGCTGGTACAACTGAGCTAGTGCGACAAAATGCCTAGTATTATAATAGTTATTGCCAAAAAAGCTAGTGTGACAAAATAACTAGTAGTACATATTAGCTGGTACTGAAATAGCTGTTACGACAAACTAGCAATTTCATTAAAATCATAAATTTGAAACACCATAATAATTTCAAGAAACTTTAGTTTTTTGTTTTGTTTTTGCGTTAAATGGTTTATAACGTGTCTATTTATAGCTATAAAAACAGAAGAAAGACTAAAGAAATCAATGATAGACTCAAGACATTGATTAACGAGCACTCATATAGTGAAATAACTACCAAATATTTTTTTCAAGGGATCGGTTTTAGCCTAACATATTAAAGCTTTATTAGTATTGTTACAGTGTTAAGTGTTCTATACTCCATTGTTTCCAATAAAGTTTTTTTTTAAATTTAAAATGTCATAGATATGTTTTAATAACCTTTTACTATGCATACAGTACAAGAAAAATAACTACTATACTGTATATCACAAACACTTGAAAATAAATTTCTTAGAATCATTATCATAAAATAGATTTTTAGTACCAGCTGTTTCAGAACCAGCTGAAATGTAATACTAGCTATTTTGTCACCCTAGCTATTTTGCCAATAGTTATTATAATACTAGCCATTTTGTCGCAATAGTTCAATTGTAACAGCTATATTGGAACTAGCTTTTTTGGGACAAGCTATTTTGGATCGCACCGAAGGTTTTGGCCGAGACAAGAAATGCGGATTCACCACGATCCACACATTCCTCAACCACTCCTCTCAGCTCCTTGGTAATAAAGGCTTGCCACGTCTCTCCCCCCCTCCTTCCACCCTGCTTGGGTTATCCATAAGGTAGGCGGGCAAGGATGTTCTACAATGAGGCCCTACAGCCGCAGCTGGTTTACCCCAACCGCTTCATCACATGGCAACTCCCCTCACACCTGTCCACCACTGTTCACTGGGCTAGCAGGTGCGAGAAGTCCCTTTGGGCCGCGTCGTAAATGCACAATCTTCCTCCACTCATTCCTATCTCTTGCACACACTCTTCCCTGTTCCACCGACATTCCACGTGTATTCAGAGCTTTTTTAGTCCCATCCATCCATCTCATTCTGGGTCTCCCATTTGAATTTCTAGTAGTCGTATCACCCATGACAGCCACTGCCCGTTGCGATACTACTGTTGATAGCTTTTTGAACATAAATAAGATTGTCCATGACAGTTTGATGCTAAGACTTCCTTCATTTACGGTTCGTTTTCTATGCCCAGACCAACATTGAATATTCTTGGATGTTCATCACACATCTGTTATTATCCCTTCACATCAGACAAGTCATTACACTCTCCATCTCTTTACTTTATTTATTCTTGGTGCCCAGGCGCGATGAGGGCTGTTTTATTGTATTATTTATTTTGGCCCGTCATGGTGTCACAATAAAAAAAAAGTCATAATTATTAATATAGCATATTAATAATATATGCTATATTTTTATCGATGTTAGCCAAGTCTACACTGAAATATCATAAATATACAACAAATCCTAAGTGTCATATTTGTTTTTAAAAATCATAAGGGAAAGAGAGAGAGAGAGAGAGAGAGAGAGAGAGAGAGAGAGAGAGAGAGAGAGAGAGAGAGAGAGAGAGAGAGAGAGAGAGAGAGAGAGAGAGGGAAGTGATTTGCTACCTGTTTTCTGTGATTATGCAAATGTTATTTCTACGAATATTTTTTTTTTTTAGTTTCACTCTTTTCAACATATTGCATATGAATTAACGAGCTCGTTTCACGCATCATGTATCAGATTTTATGTGCGCAATATATACTTATAGAGGTTATACCTAATTTATACTCTCTCTCTCTCTTTCTCTCTTTATATATATATATATATATATATATATATATATATATATATATATATATATATATATATATATATATATACATGTAAATATATATATATATATATATATATATATATATATATATATATATATATATATATATATATATATATATATATATATATATATATATATATATATATTAGCCAAATAAGCACATTACATATGTGAAAACATGAATCATATTTTACCCCGGCCGGGACTTGAACCTAGAACCTATAATAACTAAGTTGGTAGCACCTTTATTTAGTAATTATAAGTCCTAGGTTCAAGTCCCGGTCGGGGTAAAAAACTGATTCATATATATATATATATATATATATATATATATATATATATATATATATATAATATATATATTTATATATATATATATATATATATATATATATATATATAAAACCTAATTTTAATCACTTGATATTGATTGCTGGAAAGAGGCTGGTGTCCTTATCTCCCCATCTCTTGATAGTTTCCAGTTTTATACGCAATGTTTCATCTCATATATGTCCTTAAAACTGTAAATGCAGTTAGTATGAATTAATTTCTCCCTTGGTGAATTTTAATCCTGAACCATTATTACACTAAAAGTGTATTTTCTTACATCATGTAGAGAAGTTTCATTATGAAGCTCTAAATTATGACCTCAAGATCTACAACCATCCATATCATATTATCGCTCCCTTTACACTCCGTAAAATTCCCGAAGAAATTTAAAAACCATCTCCTTTTAGTTTCAAGTGGTTGCAAGGTTACCTCACTTTGCCACTCCTCATAACTAAGCTTGTGTATATGTGTCACTTGCTTGGAAGCATGTCTTTGAACTTTTTCCTTTGTATATATAAGCTTTTTCAAGTGCTAATTTCTATAAGGTGCTGCATATTTAAGCTTTAGCCTCACATAATTACATAAGTATTTCTGACCATTTCCTTTTCCATGTGTCTGAAAATCAGCTTTACATTTGCTAAGAGAGATTATCCAACCTTTACTTTGGTATGTATATGCATTTCTTGAAACCAAATTGCCAATACTTTTATCCCTAGGTCTCCCTCGATTTATGTCTCTTGAAGTTCTGCAACTGCTAATGAGTAACCAAACTTGGTTGCTCATGTTTCAAGCACTGCATATTTCTATCCAAGTTTCTAACCACTCATGCACACTTTTAGGTGTTGTTAAAGTTCTCTAATCTTGTTCTCATTTTTACTGTCCTCACAATCTTTGCATCATCTGCAATTATATTAAAAAATGCATCCATGCAATACGTCAGGACAGTAACATACACAAGGACTAAATGTAGTTCTGAAGCTGATCCATGTGAAACTCCCAATATTAGTCTTTCTCCAATCAGACACTGAGTGTCTGAATTTTGCCGTTTGTTACCTTCCTTTTATGTAATTTTTTTTTTATCAATTCCAAGACACTATCACCTATTCTTGCCATCACAGAAGCTTCTTAATAAGTCTCTCATGTGGGACTGTAGCAAAAACCTTCTGGAATTCCCAGACTAGGCATTCTACCAA
This sequence comes from Halocaridina rubra, assembly GCA_037179515.1. Classification (NCBI taxonomy): domain Eukaryota; kingdom Metazoa; phylum Arthropoda; class Malacostraca; order Decapoda; family Atyidae; genus Halocaridina; species Halocaridina rubra. Next base: position 191,570 of record JAXCGZ010001929.1, on the reverse strand, counting down.
GCATTCTCTTTCTTGTAAGATCTTTTCTTACCTCATAATAGAATTATGTAAATTTATCCTACCTTCTTAGAAGCCAGTTTGTCTCACTGACAAAAAGTCGAAGGATTCCAAGTGAAAAGAGATGCGTTTTCTTTATAATTTTTTCATAACTTGCAAACTATGCTGGTCAAGAAAACAGACCTTTGTTTAGAGCTGTGTCTATCTAGCCCTTTTTGAAGATAGGTACCACGTGTTCTTATTTTCAGCATAATGGAATTTCCCCTGATACCGGTGACTTTTAAAATGAGATGCATTGCACCACTAATAATGGTTTACCCACTTCTTAAGCATTTAAGTGATATGTCATCAGGCCTCATAGATTTAAGGGAATTCAACTTTATCAATACTTTGCATACCTCTGTAAATGAAAATCTGTTCTCTAACACCGCCCCATGATATATGTTTGATACTCTGCTCCATATCGTGAGTAACAGAGAAAGTAAGGCTTCACTTCTTCCCACAAGAGTGTGAGAAGAGTGAAGCTACTCAATGTGGTGTACAATGAAGTCACCAAGATTGAGAATTCAGCGTGTGAGTGAACAGAGAGCAAGGACTAATGGAAAGAGGAAATATATTCAAAGAAGGACCCAAAGTCAGTGGAGTAAGGAGAGCAGTAGCGGAAGCATAGATCTATAGATAGTGGAGAGAGAGATTTATAGCAAGGAAACTTCAAAGTCAAGAGATTCAAGGTCCAAGAGTGGCCAAGAGGTGCGGGGGGTATTCTGGCAGGAGAGATCTAGCCTTATAACTTGGTCTCTGAATATGTGTGGTTGTGGTAGAAATGAAAGTAAGAGGGGGGTGAGAGGGAGTATGTTTGTGAAGAGAAAGCTGGATGCACTTGCACTGAGCAAAACTAAGATAAAAGGGAATGGTGAGGTAACATTTGGGAGTGTGGATGGTAGGGTGTATGGAGTTGAGAGAGGGAGAGGAAGAGAGAAAGTGGCTCTGTTGGTAAGTGAAGAGATAACTGTATGTGTGGTGAAGTAGAAGGAAGTATCATCTCGGATAAAAGTGGCTAAAATGAGACTGGGATGCAAGGTTTGGGCGTTTCTGAGAGCATATGGGCCTGGTAGTGAAAGAAGTGAAGAAGATTGAGAAGAATTTTGGATGATATTGAACGATTGTGTGGAAGACTTGAGAATGAATGTGAATGTGGTGTTGCTGGGAGATTTAAATGTTAGAGTAGGGAATGAGCTAGTGGATGGCGTAACTGAAATATGGAGTACCTGGTAGGAATGAGTGTGGGGAGAAAATTATAGGAATGTGTATTGAGAGAGATATTGATTGCCAATACTGTATTTAAGATAAGGGATTTGCACAAGTATACGTGGGTCAGTGTAGATAATGGTGGAGTAGTTGACGGAGCATAAATGGATTATTTTGTGGTGGACAGGAGAGTGATTTGAAGAATATTAGATGTGAACATACTGAGAGAGGTTAGTGGTGGAATAGCTGATCATTATTTAGTGGAAAGTAGAGTGAGAATGGGAGAAAAGTGGAGAAAGAATAGAAGCGAGAGAATAGAGGTGCTAAAATTGAATGAATTGAATAAGAAAGATAAAGACTGCGAGTATATGGCTAGGCTGAGCAATGTGTGTAATGTAGTGATAGAGGAAGTGCAGAGGGAGTGGAAAAAGAATGGTGTTGTTGCAAGGAGGAGGCCGTAAAGTATGCCGAGCCAGTATGAGGAAGGAGACTAACAGGTGGAGGTAAAAGGAAGGTAGTGAATGGTGGAATGAGCACATGAGTGCAGTAGTGGCTGAAAAGAAATAGGCATTTAAGGTATCGTTGAAGGTAGGCATTTTAGAGGCGTATGATAGGCATTGTACAAAGAGGAGGTTAGCAAAGCTCGTGGTGAGGGAAGCAAAGAGAGAAACTGATGTAATGTCAGGTAGAAGCCTATCTGAGAATTTTGAAAGGCATAAAAAGATTCTTTGGAAGGACACGAAAAGAGTGAGGAAAGGTGAGTGACGTAGGGAAGAGAGGGTGAGAGGAACAGATAGGCAATCGTCAGTAGATGATATAAAGGTGACATAGAGAGATGGGTTGAATATTTCAAGAATTGGTGAATGAAAAAGATGATTGAGAGGCAGAGATTGTGGAGAGGGGCAATAAATGTAGAATGCCAATGCTAGATAATGAGAATGATAGAGAGATAACAAGAGAGAAGGTACATTTGTCATTGAGAGCAATGGAAGCAGGTAATGCACCAGGGAAATTGGGTGTCATTATTGAATACTTGTCAAAAGGTGGGAAGGCATTAGTAGAATGGATAGTTAGGTTGTTGAATGCATGTTTTAGGAAAGAGAAGGTCCCAGTTGACTGTAGGAGTGCATTATAGTTCCACTTAACAAAGGGAAAGGAGATAAGTATGACTGTAGTAGCCTCAGAGGAATTAGTTTGTTGAGTGGAGTTGGTAAGTTATACGGGAGAGAGTTAATCGAGAGAATTATTAAAGGTATAGAGAGGTTGACTGGGGAAGAACAGTGTGGACCCAGGAGATTAAAAGGATGTGTGGATAAGTTTTTTGTGGTAAGACAGGTATGTGAGAAGTGCTTGGAGAGAGATAGAGACACCTTTTGGGCTTTTATGAAATTAAAGAAGGCGTATGACAAGGTTGATAGAGAGGGATTATAAAGTGTGTTGCGACTGTGTGGAATAAGCTGTACTTTGCTGAAAGTGGTGAAGAGTTTTTATTTGAATAGTAGAGCACGTATGAGAGTTGGAAATGATATGAGTGTATGAGTTGTGTAATATAGCCATGGTTGTTTAATGTGTATATGCATGGGGTGGTAAAGGAAGTAAATAAAAGAGCATGAGACTCAGGTTTCGAACTAGTGGGTGAATATGGAAGGTTGTGGATATTTAATCAGTTGCTATTTGCAGATGATACTGTTTTGGTTGTTGATACTGAGAATTAACTGAATTATTTTGTCACTGAATTTGTTAGGTGTGTGAAAGAAGGAAGTTGCAAGTGAATATTGGTAATAGACAAGTCATGAAATGCTCGAGGAGTGGTAATGATGTTGGCAGATTGAATGTAGGCGTGAATAGGGTGTTGCTTAAAGAAATTGTGGGTTTTAAGTATAAGGGGTCGCATGTATCAAGGAGTGGACGAGTGGATGCAGAGGTAAGTCATTGAGCGAAAGAAGCAAGTAAAGGTCTAGCTGAGTTGAAAAGTGTAATGAGAAATAGATAATTGGGAATGAATGTAAAGGAACAGTGTATAAAGGTGTGATTGTGGTGACATCATTATATGGAGCAGAGACTTGGAATGAAAGAGAGGATGAAAGGAAGAAGCTGATTGTATTGGAGATAAGTAATTCTAGAACTATGTATGGTGTATCTAGAATAGACAGAGAAAGGAATGCGGATGTGTGACAGAAACTTGGTGGTGAAAGGAAGCTGTCAGATGGGTTAGATCAGAGTGTGTTGAGTTGGTCTGGACACATGAAAAGGATGAGTGATGAAAAAATAGTGAAAAGATTGTTGAATGCAGAAGTGATTGAAGTTGTATCAAGTGAAAAACCTAGAATGAGACAGATGGATGACGTGAAAAGGGCACTAAATGCCCGTGGAATGTCATTGGAGAAAGAAAAGAGTGACCAAAAAATAGAAATAAGTAACTGAAGATTGTTTATAGGTGACAAGGGAGAAAAGGATTTCTCACACCCGCTAGCTCAGTGAACTGTGATGGACGAGTGTGAGGGAATTTGCAATGTGATGAAGCCTTGGGAGTAAAAAAGCTGCTGCTGTTGGTCTCATTGTAGAATATCCGGCCGTCAACCTTGTGTGTGACCCAAGCAGGGTGGAAGAAGGGGGAATGTGGCAACTTTTTATCCCCAAAGAACTTAGAGGAGTAGTTTAGGTATGTGTGGATCATGGTTAGTGCATGTTTCTTGGCTCAGCCGCCCCCTTACAAGGCGGAATGACAGCATTTGTATATGTATGTACATATATGAATATATATTCACACCCACACATATAAGCACACACACTCACATAAATGCACACACACACACACGCATAGA
>JAXCGZ010001929.1:177500-182500 GCA_037179515.1 Halocaridina rubra | reverse complement strand
TTATTATTATTATTATTATTATTATTATTTTATTATTATTATTATTATTATTATTATTATTATTATTATTATTATTATTATTATCATTTTCACTATGTAGTCTCCATGGCAAAATGGTAGCGTCCGCGACTCAGAGGCGGCAGGTCGAGGGTTCACGCCCTGTCACGAACTGATGTTAATAAGGGCATACACACATGGTAACGATAACATCTGCCAAAATAAGACTTTCGCAAGAAGTCAACCATCCTAGCTCTTAGTAAAAAAGGGAATTGGTGATGTAAATACCGAATTATAATTTTTATTATTATTACTATTATTTATATTATTATTATTATTATTATTATTATTATTATTATTATTATTATGATTATTATTATTATTATTATTATTATTTTTATTATTATTATTATTATTATTATTATTATTATTATTATTATTACTATCATTTTTATTATTATTATTGTTATTATTTTTATTGTTATAATTATAATTATTATTATTATCATTATTATTATTATTGCTATTATTATTATTATTATTATTATTATTATTATTATTATTATTATTATAATGATTATTATTATTTTTATGATTATATATTATTATTATTATTATTATTATTATTATTATTATTATTATTATTATTATTATTATTATTCTTAGTATGTGTTCACCGTTGAAAAATGGTAGCGTTCACGACTCAGAGGCGGCAGGTCGAGGGTTTACATCCCTTCACGGACGGATGTTAATAAGGGCATACACACATGGTAACGATAACTTCTGCCAAAATAAGCCTTTCGCAATAAGGCAACCATCCTAGCCCTTAGTAAAAAATTGGAGTTCGTGACGTAAATACCGAATTATCGTTATATTTGTTATTATTATTATTATTATTATTATTATTATTATTATTATTATTATTATTATTATTATTATTATTATTATTATTATTATTGTTATTTTTATTATTATTATTATTGTTATTATTTTTATTATTATTATTAATATTTCATTATTATTATTATTATTATTATTATTATTATTATTATTATTATTATTATTATTATTATTATTATTATTATTAGTACTATTATTATCATTATTATTGTTATAAATATAATTATTATTATCGTCATTATTATTATTATTATTATTATTATTATTATTATTATTATTATTGTTTTTATTATTTTTATTATTACTATTATTATTATTATTATTATTATTATTATTATTATTATTATTATTATTATTATTATTATTATTATTATTATTATTATATACTCTCCGTTGAAAAATGGTAGCGTCCATGACTCAGAGGCGGATGGTCGAGGGTTCACGCCTTGTCACGGACGGATGTTAATAAGGGCATACACACATGGTACCGATAACACCTGCCAAAATAAGCCTTTCGCAATAAGGCAACCATCCTAGTCCTTAGTAAAAAAAATGGAGTTCGTGACGTAAATACCGAATTATCGTTGTTTTTGTTTATTATTATTATTATTACTATTATTATTATTATTATTATTATTATTATTATTATTATTATTATTATTATTATTATTATTATTATTATTCGAAGTATTAGTAGTGGTATCAGTCGTAACTCAAAGTTCTCACAAAGACCGAGTTATGTAGCTAATAGAGAAAACATCAATACATATATGAGTTCAGGTAATATTTGTTGTCAACCTTACAGTCATGATCTTGCGATATTTTTCTACTAGTTGTAGTTCGTCTTCTTCTTCTTCTTCTTCTTCTTCTTCTTCTTCTTCTTCTTCTTCTTCTTCTTCTTCTTCTTCTTCTTCTTCTTCTTCTTCCTTCTTCTTTATGGTATTTTATCTTCATAATGAAACCTCGGTTCCTGTCGCATAGATCTGTCGTGTAAAGAGATGGATGAGGCCATGGCGTTGATGTAACAACCCTTATTACTCCTTCTGTCAGAAGATTTTTCATTTTCCGTCCGTGATGTTTGAGTGGTAGGCCTATCCACAGATGTAACGAGAAAACGATTTTTTGAAGCACAGTACTAATTATTGTTCAATTATTGTCTGTAAATTTCAAATTTTGTTTTACTTGGTGTTGAAAGTAGTATGTATTTCTAGGAGAGATTCCAGGGTAGGCCTCTCGCAACAAATAATGAGAAATTTTTTTTTATAATGTGATACCGGAGAGGGCAAAGAAAATTGCCCCAATCGGGCCTGGGCACCAAGAAAACATTGAGAAGAGAAAATCGCAGTTGTTAGACAAGGCAACAATAAGGTAATAATAAGCGATAAGAATATGGAAGGCTAAAAGAATAGTCATAGTAATGCATACCTAGATATATCACAGGATTAGGTTTGGGATGATGATAGATCAGGTTTTTTGATGGTATACAGGTCGTTAGAGTTAGGGAAGACAAAAGGAGGAAGAGAGAAGTAGAGCCTGGAGGTGGAAAGAAAGATGCTGGTACAATACAATGATACTAATAATCATCCTATATATTTCCCTTTTTTTTTCTCATTATAATTTCTTTTAGATTTTGTTGCTTTTCCTTTGTTTTTGAAACTGAAAGTTTCACCAAGGGAGTCGGAATCGTATAATCAATTATCAGTTTGCTTGGTCTAAGGATTATTATTCCCTAAAAAATACACAAATATCTAAATTAAAAGAAATAAAAATAAATATAGAATTGTTTATTGTTATATATCTTTTACTTAGTTTTTATTCCTTGTTATAAAAAGTTATTTATTCTAAATGAGGTCAGAAAGGTAGGCTTAACCACAAATATTAATATTGTACTTATTTTTTTTTTTTAAATGGTTGTTTTTTCTCGAGTCTAAGGGATGTCAGAGAGGTAGGCCTATCCGGAGAAATTCTTTAAAATTTATTTCTTAATACATAAAATAATTATTTTTCAGTGTTTTCTTTTCGTTTTTACTTTGCTTTAGAACGGCTATTTATTAATGGGAGATCAGAAAGGTAGGTTTTTCCACAGAAAAATTAAGAAAAATATAAATAAGCATAATACGAATTATTGTTCCATGCTTTTGATATATTGGTTTTAACTAAATGAGTAAAAAGTTATTTATATATTTAAAACGTAGATTACAAATGTAGAAAAGAATTTTCAGGTATGGTTACATTTTCTTACATATTTTTTTTTTATTATTTTTTAGAAATATCAGAAAATCTAAGACTAAACCCAAAAGCCTCTCTCTCTCTCTCTCTCTCTCTCTCTCTCTCTCTCTCTCTCTCTCTCTCTCTCTCTCTCTCTCTCCTCTCTCTCTCTCTCTCTCTCTCTCTCTTCTCTCTCTCTCTCTCTCTCTCTCTCTCTCTCTCTCGCAATATATATATATATATATATATATATATATATATATATATATAATATATATATATATATATATATATATATATATATATATATATATATATATATAGCTAATAGATTCCACACAATGTTTTCCATTACATCGATCCATCGACAACTGACTCCAATCATTTATGCTCTTTCTTTCTTCACATATTTAACTAAATGCCTTAGAAGGAGCTGCGTAGGTGAGTCCATTAGTCAATACTATTAAATGATAGTTAAATCATGTCATAATGGGAATCTTGAAGCAAATATGTAACACCCTTCATGAAGTGCTTCACTAAGGCCCGATTTCTTAAACAGTGTAAACCTAGGATACCATATTTTTAGTTAGTTAGACACACACAAATGGATTTCATAAACGCATCTGACGCGGTTCTGTGTATGGCTAAGATCCTAGGCATACACAGAACCGCGTCAGATGCGTTTATGAAATCCATTTGTGTGTGTCTAGCTAACTAACAATATGGTATCCTAGGTTAACACTGTTTAAGAAATCGGGCCAAAGAGTGAATATGTGTGATAAATTTACGTTATTTATATCTAACCAATGGGTAGGAAGCCAGGTCAACTCAGTGCCTGTACAATGCCAGGAGTTTTGGAAAGGGTTGATGCCAGAGAAATCATCCGTTCATAAAACTCTGAATCATTATCTGGCTACAGCTACCCTTAAAGTGGTTAGCCGGAGATTGCGATTTCATATAACCATTTGCAAGGCCGGCGGTAAAACAATAATACTATTTTTTATTTCCATTTTCGCGTCTTTACTGATGGTATGCTCATTATGTCTGTTGAGTTATCAGGGTCTAGTAGAAAATAAACAGCACAGTAATCCCTTCCGTTCTTTACCAGTTTTCCAGGTAAATATGGTAACTACTAAGAAGAGAGTGTATTTAAAAAATATACAGAATGCCGCTGCAATGCATGAACACATATAAGTATGCATACATACATACATACATACGTACATACATACATACATACATACATACATACATACATACATACATACATACATACATACATACATACATACATACATACATACATACATACATACATATATACATTCACACACGATTATAAACACAACATGCATTTCCTTAAAAGTTACGAATACCCTTTTAACATTCATTATTTATGAATTAAGAAAGCTGGATTAAGTCTGAATATATTATATGAAGAGTAGAGTTGCTTTTTATATTTACATGAACCGAAACAAAAGCAATAAATGCCGTACCAAATGAGTATGGTAATTCAAACAAAGAGGTAAACTAGTTGTCTAATTACCTATCTATCTATCAACCTGACTACATATCTATCAGTTTGCCGTTTGGAATGACCATCTTTTTATATGGAGAATTCTATGCATCCATATGTCGTTAGTCTAGTCATCCATGTATCTGCTTGTATACTTACCTGCATAATAACCAAACTCTCCCTATACCAACTAGTCTATCTTACTGTCTAATTACCTATGTATGATTAGTTCTTAGCCTTCTTGCTTATCTATCTATCTGCTTATCCACTAACGTATCTATCTATCCATCTATCTATTTATGTAAGTCCTTCTCACCTAACAAAGCAATAATCTAACTACGATGTCAGTATATTAGTTACAGCCGACATACTTATCAGA
>JAXCGZ010001929.1:162500-172500 GCA_037179515.1 Halocaridina rubra | reverse complement strand
AAAAAAAAAAAAAAAAATATATATATATATATATATATATATATATATATATATATATATATATATATATATATATATATATATATATATATATATATATATGAGTGAGCACAAGCTGCTAGCATACAGCACTAAATGGTGAGGAAGCCCATCAGTGGAACAACGCATAGAAAAAATAACGCTATATTTCGGATCCTAACTGGACACCTTCTCAAGCACAAGTGAGTGTAAAATAACAATGACAGAGGGAGTAAAAACAAATTGGACTCAGAAGACCTGAGGGAATTAAAAATATTAAGAATATTACAAGTTAAAGGTCTCTGATAAATGGCAGAGATAAAGAACAGTGGCAGCCTTTTGCCTAGCATGTATTTGAGCGAAAACCCCTTCTCCAATCACGTCGACACAGGATCTCCGGCCAATAGCTGAATTATCAGTTAGACCTATAGTAAATTCTGACCCTCTAAATTATTCCCCAATTTAGTAGGTAGCGGCATGAGACAGCGAAAGTCAATCCATGCGCGTGCCAGGCTCGAGCCTGATCCTAGTTTATTACCAGCCTCATTTGCTACCACTGCGCCACAAAGAAAATGGATTATTCCATATATTTCTGCAACTGTTTTGTTACAGTTTTCTCTCAAACTTTTGAAATAATCTGGTGAAGAGTAATGGGTTCGTAATTACTTTGATCCTCACTGTCTTTCTGTTTAAATACTAGACTAACATATATATGGGTGTGTGTGTGTGTGTGTGTGTGTGTGTGTGTGTGTGTGTGTGTGGGAGAGAGAGAGAGAGAGAGAGAGAGAGAGAGAGAGAGAGAGAGAGAGAGAGAGAGAGAGAGAGAGAGAGAGAGAGAGAGAGAGAGAGAGAGAGTCAACAGAAGCCAACTTTATCCATTTATCTTTACCAAGATAACCAAAAGTTGGGGAACTATTTTAGCATTACAAGACTTGAAAAGAGCGACAAGTCTCTAATAATATTATTATTTTGCTTTTTGAATATATCCTTAGAATCACTTGCTTATCCTGTGGTAGCATAGATAGAATAGATATCGATAGCAAATAGATAAATAATGAATACCTAAATAAATAAACAAGTGGATCTGATAAGAAACATATATGTAAATAAAATGAAATATATAGATAATTTTATAAATAAATATTCAAATTGATAATAGAAGAATAATATACTTGAATAGGAAATACTTGCCTAACTATCTTATTAACTAACCAACTGACTGACTAACTAAAAATACACAAATGAGTAAATGAATAAATAAATATATAAATAAATAAATAAATAAATAAAAGGAGCTTCAGTTGGTTACTTGGGTGTAAGCTGGTTTGCCATAACAGAGGATTCGATTCCAGCCACTCTCATTCCTTTTGTGAAAATATAAGGTGTATGGACTCAATCATTGCCAAATGACGGTAGTGTCCGTAGTGTCCTGACCCGTGCCCACTCAGCAGACTTATTAAGTACATAAATATTAAATGGCATACCCAAAAGGAAGCTAGTGTATCATGAGCTCAAGCACGACAAAAGGTATGTATGTGTTTGATGCTCTGCGTCTAAAAAAAAAAAGCAGATCTATATGTTTCAATTAATATATGCAATGTATTTTTTTTATTTATCACAGTTTCTTAGTGTCATTAATTAAAGCTGGAGCAACATTCAATATGTTGGTAACACTTTCTATCGTCATTGACTCAAGTGTTACATTATCAGTTTGCAAATTGTGCTCGACTTTCCATGGGGTGCTAACATTGTGTCTATGAACTGTCATCGAAAGACTACAGTTATTGTCGGAAAGACAATGCTGAAATGAATGGCTAGAATAGGTTAGGTTCAATGTCAAAACCTTTTCTTTTTGCCAAGCACGTTGACTAAATGTCCTGGATCTGCTTGTATGCAATGACCTTGCTTACTTTTTTTTTTTTAAATTTCCAATATATATAAGAACAAAAAATTGAGCAGCAAACAAATATTTCCTTAGGGACAAAGTGCTGAAAGTCTAGTAGTCAATGGGCCTAATGTCTAAAAGACAAAATATCGAAAAGTCTAAACTTCGGAAACTGAAGAGGTAATAAAGCTAGATTAGGTTTAATATGTAAGCAGAGAGCTTCAATATTTTATGGTCGATAGATTCTTCTAAATCGAATCCTTGCATTGGTTAGGATATTTAGCTTTTTATTCTTCAAATAGACATAAAAACAAAAAGTTTTTGAAACAGACCGATGTAATCTATATTGAAGCATCGAAAGACTAGGTTTCGACGGGCTTCATGCCAAAAAGCAAAATGCTGAAAGGCCACAGTGTTAAAAAAGACCAAGTAAGGTTAGGTTAGGGTCAATCTGGCGATATCTAGACTTAAGAAATCGTTAACCATTGACAATGTATCCTCTACTCTATAACCGTTTAGATTTTTTTTTAGCTTTTTTTTTTTTACTAAGTTTTCAATTTATATAATGTTTACAGCAAAAGACCCAGACTCTACATACACACTATTTTATGCTTTTCGCTTATTTTAATTTTCATAAAACCTCCTCCTTATTTGATTACTCTTGCCCCCTTATTCAAAGACTTCCACAATTGGAATTCTAACATACCTACATGCATGCGTACACACCTCTCTGCATGTATATGTGTATGTGTGTATGCATGTATGTATGTATCTATTTATCTATCTATCTATCTACTCATCTATATATCGGTGCTCCTCCCCTTTTCTGTTCAGTTGTGTCCACTCTGATGTCATCAGAGGGATATGGTAATCAAGGATAGTTGTCAACTTTTTTCTAATTCCAATTTCCATGATGTCAGTAGCATATATCCAGCTATCTCTGTATGTTATCTATTTCTTTATATATATATATATATATATATATATATATATATATATATATATATATATATATATATATATATATATATATATATATCCCTCAGAGGGAGGGGGTAAGAATACTTATATATATATATATATATATATATATATATATATATATATATATATATATATATATATATATATATATATATATATATATATATATATATATATATATATATATATATATATATATACGTATATATATATATATATATATATATATATATATATATATATATATATATATATATATATATATATATATATATATATATATATATATATATATATATATATATATATATATATATATATATATATATATATATATATATATATATATATATATATATATCCCTCAGAGGGAGAGGGTAAGAATACTTCCTTCGTGCCCCTGCGTGTCGCAAAAGTCGACTAAATGGGGCGAAGCGAGGGGACTGAGAATCTCATCCTCTGTATTTACTTCCCTCAAAAAGTCAAAGTATTTTCTTTGACTCTGCCGCCCCCCTTATAAGGGGGAATATGGATTTGGTAATGGAGGAAAATACGAAGATACTACATACAGAAAAACATTTTTGACGTCTTTTTTTCTTTTGAGTGTGACACCGGGACAGGCATAAACAGCCCTCATCAATAAAGGCTCGGGCATGAGAAAATACCAAGACGAATGAAAAGAAAGAGGTTACGGACAAGGCAGAGATGAGGCAATGTCACACAAAGGAAAACGACAGACAGAAAAAAAAACCAGTCAAAGTACAGAGGACCCAGAAATATGGAGGACTAGCCAATGAGATGATGATAGATCTGCTGTTTGAAGGATGAAAGGTCATAAGAATTAGGAAAGACAGAAGGAGGAAGAGATTTCCAGAGTCTGGAGGTAGATGGGAAGAAGCAGTCGCTGTACCGGCCAATCCGCGAGCTACAAATCTCCACATAGTACCCGTGAGATGAGGCTGCTTGGCAAGTGTTACGCGTCCTCGGCAGTGGGGGAGGGATGCAACTTGCCAACTCATCAGAGCAGCGATGGAAGAAGTAGCGATAGAAAAGCGAAAGAGAATATACCTTACGGCGAAGAGAGAGAAAATCCAGGTTAGAAGTAAGAGAAGGATCATTAATGAGTCTGACTGCCTTAGATTCAACCCTATCAAGAAGATAAGTAAATGAAGAAGCACCCCAGATGTGTGAGCAGTATTCTGAGCAGGGACGGATAAGACCTTTGTTAATCTGAAGTAACTGCAAAGAGGAAAAGTAATGACGAAAACGAAACAAAACACCCAATTTTTGGATGAAGATTTAGAAATTTGGATTATGTGATGCCTCCAAGACAAGTTAGAGACTATATGGATTTCTAATATGTTGATAGAGTTAAGAGGGTAAATTTCATTAGTTTCGAAGACAATAGGGTTATCAGGAGGAGAAGAAGATAACGAGATAGCCAGAAACTGTCTTGGAGGCATTGAATTTAACTAAATTTTGAGTACCCCACTCAGATACTCTCTGCAACTCGGAGTTAAGAGTAGAAGAAAGAGTGATACGAGATTAATTACGAGTAGCAGATGAAGGTTGTGAAGAAAAGGTGAAGAGAAGTGAAGGGTAGAATCATCAACAAAGGCATGAAGAAGAGAGGAAGATGGGGATTGTAGAAGATCATTGATGAAGAGAAGGAAGAGAGTTGGTGAAAGAACAGAGCCCTGTGGAACACCACTGGTAACAGAGAAAGGGCTAGATGTCGCACCATCAACAACTACAGATATAAAACGGTCAGTAAGAAAACTGGAAATCAGAGAACAGAAAGAAGGGGTAAAGCCATAGGCAGGGAGTCTAGCCAACAGGGCCTTGTGCCAGACTCTGTCGAAAGCCTTAGAGATATCAAGGGTGACGACAAAGGATTCCTCATAGTTCCTCAGAGAAGATGACCATACATGAGTAAGATAGGACGTCTGCAATATCTAGAAGCTCTCTACACACATAAGTTAAATCCTTCTATGAATGTGCAAAAGCCAAATTGTATTACTCTGCCAACTCTGAAAGTAAATAGCAGAGGCCAGAGATAAGAATGGTTGGGGTCCATCCTCCAGCAACTCTGGAAACTTCGGAGAGATGCTGAATATTTCTGGTTAATATAACTAAAGGTGGATATTAGATATCATATATAACCTCTATCCACTACCAACTAGATAATCATTTGATAATGTACGAAGCTGTACGAAACGTTATGAATTCTATTAAAAATTCCGACTTATTACATAGTCTCAACAATAATGAAAAAGTTATTGTAAGAACTTTGGAAAAGTTATACAAAAAAATTGCAAATGCAAAAACAATGGTTATATATATATATATATATATATATATATATATATATATATATATATATATATATATATATATGTGTGAGTGAGTGAGTGAGTGAGTGAGTGAGTGAGTGAGTGAGTGAGTATGAGTGAGTGAGTGAGTGTGAGTGAGTGTGTGTGTGTGTGTGTGTGTGTGTGTGTGTGTGTGTGTGTGTGTGTGTGGTGTGTGTGTGTGTGTGTGTGTGTGTGTGTGCAATATATATATATATATATATATATATATATATATATATATATATATATATATATATATATATATATATATATATATATATATATATACATATAATTCACTTACGGATACGTTTGTATTCACATATTTCATTTCTACACAACCTCCCTTTCCCCTTTCCGGTGTTTCAAGAATCTTATATTCTCCTCATTCCTTTTACTTTTCTTTTTGTTTCTCATCCCTTCTCAGTTGCTAACAAGGGTTACGGCCTAAGATAAATGATCGGTCTGAGAGCCAGCACCCGGTTAATGGACATCGCAAGCTCCCCTCCCCACCTAACCTCAGCCAAACCCCATTCTCCATACCATACCCTACAATTAATTGCACCCCCGTCCACACCCCCTTTCGTATGGAAGGAATTTTACCATAACACTACCGCTACTACTACCGCAACTACTACTACAACTACTACTACTACCACTACTACTACTAATGCTACAACAACTACTACTACTTCTACTACTACAAAGTCATTTATCTTTTCTTTCTCCTGCTCCTCTTTTCCTTCCTCAACCTCATAGATCTTCCTGAAGAGACTTCTCCATTCTTCCTTTGTACCCTATTCTTTTATTTTCTATTTGCATAACTAGTGCCTTCTTTTATTTTCTATTTGCATAACTAGTGCCATCATCACTTTTCAAAACTTTTTTTTCATCTTTTCCTAAAAGCAACATTATTTTTCTTCTTCTTCTTCTTCTTCTTCTCTTCTTCTTCTTCTTCTTCTTCTTCTTCTTCTTCTTCTTCTTCTTCTTCTTCTTCTTCTTCTTCTTTTATTTCGATTCTCTTAGTTTCATTAAGTTTCTCGTAGTTAATATTATGTACACGGTCTCATTTTGATTATATATACTTAATTTCTCGTGCAAGTGCAATAGATATGAAGAACGATGGGAATACGCTTCCATAATCTGGTCAGGTTTGATATGCAGATTTTCATCCGTCGTAGTAGCTCAGTCGCAATGGTGGTGTGATTCAGTAAATTGCGAAGTCGCAAATTCAGATCCCATCCTGTTCAGAAAGGTTTTCCTGAATCTTAGTATGGCTCATATAACGATATATATATATATATATATATATATATATATATATATATATATATATATATATATATATATATATATATATATATATATATATATATATATATATATATATATATATATATATATATCAAAGTGTCATGCCAGATCGGTCAAGGCCTGGATTAAAAACAGTCATTGTTGAACCAAGGATCAGATGGTGGAAGTTAAGGGGGGAAAGAATGCTGTAAGAAATACAGGAACGAGGTTGAGTGGGCACTGGGTAGTGGTGAAGATTGGTTATACGACTGGGCAAATACCACAGAAGTGGTGAGGGAAACAGCTAAGAAGATTGTATGAGTGACCATGGGAAGAAGAAAGGACGATAAAGATTCTTGGTGGTTGATTGAAAGAGTTGCAAAACAGTGAAGAAAACAGAAAAGACAAAATAGAAGCAGTCTCTAATATAAACATTCCATCGAAGTCCTCTCCCCCACAGCCACAGTTACCCAATAATGCAAGTGCAAGGGTTACACCTCAAATATATATTCGCATTCCTGGCAACCCTTTGAGAGAGAGATACGTAATATATTGACAAATCAAGGCATTCCCTCTGATGAAGTTTTGATTAAGGAGCTTTCTTGCCAACCAAATTGAGTCTCCTTCACAATAACGATATCGAAAGGATTTGAATATGTGGCTTACAAACTGAATCAATGGCCTACAGGCACAATTGTCCAGCCATTTCGCGGGGGCAAACATTGGACACAGCCTGGGTTATCTACAAAATATTTCAAACTACAGCCATGCCGGAATAAACAGCAAAGAACTTATGAAGAGATCTCCTATTTGCGAGACTACAGAAAAAGACAATACAAACCACTCTTAATGCCGTCCATGCACAAGATATGGCTCTTACAACCATAGACACTTACCTAGGCATACAAACTTTGGGAAGACCATAGCATACCATGGCACATACTCAAATCAGCTTTACCCATCCAACGGCAGGTACAGACACCAGGGTCCATGGGTTATCCCCAGAACACACTATGATGATGAATTCCCAATAGAATCACATAGTCGAAACAAATCAAGGACAAACCCAAGAACAAACTACAACTATGACTATGGATACCACCCTGATGAAACCTGGTAAGAATGTAACATTAGTACATGTGAACGCTCAGTCCCTTCTTGCTCATTTTGAGGAAATAATAATGAGACTGCAACATAGATATCCTCTGTGTAAGTGAAACTTGGCTTCCTCCTACAAATGAAAATAAATATGTGAATATCCCAGAGCTTAAAATATTTTGCAATGACCCTGGCTGATGGGGTGAGGTCTGTATTTATGTTAAAATTATCTTAGTGCATCAGAAATAACCACAGGTCTAGAAAAAACTGAAAAGCTCGAAGATATATGGATCACTGTGCGGTATCAGAAATTTCCATCTTTCATTGTAGGGTGTGTTTACCGTCACCCAAAAGCACCATCCAGTCCATTCAATCATCTGCTAGAAACGTTCAGAAATATCTGTGTGCGCCATAAACCCGAATACATACTTGGTGACTTTAATGATGACTTGCTCTCAGCAGATAACAAAATGAAAAGGGTGATCAACACAGTGAAGTTAACACAAATAGTGACAAAACCGACCTGCATTACCCCTAATTCTAGGACTCTGATAGATCTGATAATAACAAATAAAGTGGAAAGTATGCCCTACTGGGACATAGTTCCCGGCCCAATTGCAGATGACGAGCTCAACATTCTATGCTAAGCATAAACAAACCCAAAAGGAAGCCTCTCAAAGACATTCCGGTGTCAAAAATATTACTCCCCTGATATCTTTGTGAAGCATTTATCAACAACACAAATGTACCTAATAGTATAATAAACTCAGATAACGTCGATTTGCAGGTTGCGATTCTAACAAAAGTGTTCCATGAATGCTTAGATAGTTGTGCGCCCATTGTAACAAGAAAAATAAGCTGCCCCTCAGCTTCCTGGCTAAATAATGACATCAAAGAGGCAATGCAAATCAGAAATCAAATAAAAAAAGGG
Organism: Halocaridina rubra; assembly: GCA_037179515.1. Lineage (NCBI taxonomy): Eukaryota > Metazoa > Arthropoda > Malacostraca > Decapoda > Atyidae > Halocaridina > Halocaridina rubra. The sequence goes on along the minus strand of JAXCGZ010001929.1, from coordinate 163,937 downwards.
CTAAAAAGGAATGGTTATGATATGACTCTCCGAGAACGTTATAAAGTAGAAAAGAAAATTGTCAGATCTCTCATCAGTATATGTAAAAAAAGACTTTTACAAAAAACAATTTAATGGCTCTAGATATGATACAGCGGCAACATGGAAAGTGATAAGAAGCATGATAACAAATGGAAAGACTACCTCAGAAAGTTATGAAAATATTACGTAGTTTGAAGACAAAGCGGAAAATTTAATAACTTTTGCTAGCATTGGAAAAAATGCCTATGAGAAAACACAAGAAAACATCAACTCAGTGAACATGAGTTATTACTTAAATGTCAATTCTTCCAATGTAAACACAACAGAGTACTTCAAGATAAATTCTTTCGATTGTGCTACCCTATTTCTTACCACAAATAGCCTAAGAAGCTTTGGCTCTTATGCTCCAGATGGTATTCCATTTCAGTTCATCAAAGGTGCCCTATCCATGATTGTATCTTATATTCTAGCTATTATAAGCACTTCCATTGTTACTAAAAGGTTTCCTGACTCTTATAAAACATCACATGTAATACCTCTTTATAAATAAGGGGACAGAGCAGATGTGACAAGCTATCATCCTATTTCCCTGCTACCCTTATTCTCTAAAATATTAGAAAAAAATTGTTGCATGTCAACTTATTTCATATTTAGATTCAAATAGACTATTAGATATTAACCAACATGGTTTCAGACCGAAACTCTCAAGGAAACTGCACTGCTCAAAGTTACGAATAGTATCTATAATAATATAGATATGAAAAAATATCTCTGCTTGGATTATTAGACTTATCAAAAGCCTTCGACAGTGTAAACCATGAAATTCTTATAAGTAAATGTTCTAACCTAAATATTGATCCAGGCTGGTTTAGAGAGTATCTTTCTTATCGCAAACAGTCTATTCGTCTTAACAAGATTATCTCTATGCCAAGAAAAGTATCATTTGGTGTTCCACAGGGATCAGCACTTGGTCCTATCCGCTTCTCCATTTACATAAATGATCTATCTTCTTTCATTTCTGACTGTCTAGTCGTAAAATATGTAAATGACACGCAACTACTTAAGAGCAGAGAACGCTGTCAAAAATTAAACCCATTTTCAAGAACTTGGGCTGTTAATTAACGCAAGTAAAACACAATGCTTATTTATTGGTTCAAGGTTCCATATAGCACAAATTCCAGAAAACATAACAATTAATTTTGGCGGCAATATCATCACACCTAGGAAAAGAGTCAAAAACCTTGGAATTCACTTTGATAACTACATATTGTTTGATTCCCAAATAGATAAAGTATGCTAAAAGGTTACAGGAACATTCATGTACTTATCACGTATAAAAGACAATTTTGAGACTACCAATCGAATAACTGTTGTTGAATTTTTAGCCCTAAGTCACATTAATTACTGCACAATTGT
>JAXCGZ010001929.1:140000-147500 GCA_037179515.1 Halocaridina rubra | reverse complement strand
TGGGATTTTCTTTAGCCTTCCTGGTGATGTCCCTCTCATAATCTCTCTCTGCCTCTCTCCTTTTACTTAGGTAGTCATTTCTTGCTCTTTTGTAGGTTTGCCAGGCATTTATGTTTTTTCTCCTCCTATACCTTTTCCAGCATTTGTCTCTCCACTCCTTAGCTCTTTTACACCCATTATCGAACCATTTCTCTCTGGCATGAATTACACCTACTTTGGTGACAGGTATGCAGCAATCTACTATCTTCCCATATTTCTCACAAAAGATGTCATACATTTCTTGTACAGATTTGTTGTAAAATAAGGTTCTCCAGTCAATAACTGCAAAAAGCTCATTCATTTTGATGTAATCTCCTCTCGGATAGTTCCTCCTCATGTCCTCAGTGCCTCTACTCTCAGGAAGAATGTCTTCAATGATATACTCCATCAACAACACACAGTGGTCACTCTTTCCAATTGGTGGTTCATACTCAATATTTTCAATATCCAACACATTATCTGTGAACACTAGATCAAGTAGTGATGGCTCATCCCCACCCCTGGCTCTTGTTGGTTCCATTACATGTTGGTGTAGGAAATTCCCTTGTACGCAATCTAGGAATCTTGCCCCAAATGAGTCCTCACCACTGTGTGGGTCAAGATTTATCCAATCTATCTCTTTATGATTAAAGTCTCCCATAATCAAAATCCTACATTTTTTCTCCCGTGCCATGTTAACAACTGAGTTTATGACTTCAATAGTACCTATATGACTTTCCTCATAAATTTCAAGCCTATTTTGGTTCCTTGGTGGGTTGTATACAACAGTTATTATAATGCTCTCTGACCCAGTATTTATGCGAGCAACAAGAAATTCCCTGAACTCACTTTCTATAGCCAAGTTTATTTCTTCAACTTGAATCCTCTCACTTATGAGCAGTGCTATCCCTCCACCAGTCCTCTCAGATCTTTCGACCCTTAGTATTCTGAAGCCCTTAGGAAAAACTGTGACACTGTTTATGTCCTCACTCAACTTAGTCTCTGTAATTGCTACTGTATCTGCCTTGCTGTTGTGGATCCTATCTTTTAATTCTACTGCCTTACCAGCTAATCCATCAGCATTTGTGTATAACAATCTTAATGAGGCCCCATCCCCTGATCTTCTGTCATTATCTTCTTTATCTCCCCTTTGTCTGGAAGTATTCTGTAACGAAAATTTTTCTTCTCTTCTTCATTTCTTTCATCATTTAACCTTCTTGCCTCTTGCAACAAGTTTTTGATCTTTCCCATCTCTTCCTGTGTTCTGTATCGTCTAATGAACACTTCTTTGCATTCTTGAAGGTCTTTTAGACTTTTTTTTCTCAACAATATTTCCCTACATGTTTCCCCTCTCTCAAAGGTTACTTTTGTTGGTCTCGGCTTTCCTTCCCTCGAATATTTACCTAGTTGGTGTATGTTTACAATATCCTCAGGACCACATACTACTCCAAGCTTTCTTATCAGGTCTACAACGTTAGCTTTATTTTCTTCAAGTCTCCCCTGCCATGTTGGCTCCTGGGATTCACTTATGCCTGAGATTACCACTGTCTTCTCCTTATCAAGTGCCTGTCTGATGAGTGGGTTTGCCCTTTCCATCACAACGTCTTTCATTTTTTCGATTACTGTCTCTTTATAGTCAACTGTTTGTATGTTTTCCAGTGCCACCACCTTTACAGCCTCTTTTACTGCCACATTTCCCTTTAGTGCATCAGCAAAGGACGTTTTCATGGCATCATTTTCCATATTCAGCTCCTGGAACTCTTTTCTGAACTGTTCAATGTTTTCCTTAATCTGAACATTCCAAGCAGCAATCTCGTCTCTCTCAGAAGAGAGCAGTGAACTAACATCTAATTCCTTTAGGTTGTCATTTAGCTGTTTGTTTTTATCTTCTTGTTTAGAAATTCTAGATTCTAGTTGACTCTTTTCCCCTTCCAGCTTCTTTATTCTTTTTTCTAGTTCCTTTCTCTCCTGCCCTTGTGCTTTATTTGCTTCCTCCAAAGATCTTATTTGTATGTATGTATGTATGTATGTATGTATGTATGTATGTATGTATGTATGTATGTATGTATGTATGTATGTATGTATGTATGTATGTATGTTATATATATATATATATATATATATATATATATATATATATATATATATATATATATATATATATATAGATATATAGTATGTATGTATGTATGTATGTATGTATGTATGTATGTATGTGTGTGTGTGTGTGTGTGGTGTGTGTGTGTGTGTGTGTGTGTGTGTGTGTGTGTGTGTGTGTGTGTGTGTGTGTGTGTGTGTGTGTGTGTGTGATTCATATTTTACCCCAGACCGGGACTCGAACCTAAGACGCTTATTTACTGTGCCAAAACGCCATCAACTACAGCACTGAAGATCTAAAAGAAAAGCAAACTTTACAGCTTAACTACTATACTAGGAAAGATCACATTCTATCTAAATGCCTTTTCGCTTTTATTACAGGTTCTCCTATCCTAACTTGCAGCTTCGTTTTTCGCATTTAATTAGAATCTAAGCTAAATAGGCATTGATAATAATCAAGTAAACACATAATTGTGTGTGTGTGCTTTTGTATATCCATATGCAAAATACTCACTCATACACTCACGCAGACACGCACACACACACACAAACACACGCAAAGACACACACACAAACTATATATATATATATATATATATATATATATATATATATATATATATAATATATATTATATATATATATATATATATATATATGAGTCGATTAAATGGAGCAGAGCAGGTGGACTTGGAATCACCTCTGTATTTTTCTTCAAACAAACAGCCAGGAGATGTGGGGATATTCTGTCAGGAGAGATTCAGCCAGAACCCTAGTAATTGGGTCTGTGAATGTGCGTGGTTTGTTGTAAATGAAAGTAAGAGGAAGGTGATAGGTGTTTGTGGAGAGAAAGATAAATATACTTGCAATGAGCGAAATGAGGGAAAGGAAGAGAGTGAGTGGCTCTCTTAGTAAGTGAAGAGATGAATAAGTTTGTGGTGGAATGGAAGGAAGCATCTTCTCGTATAATAATGGTTAAAATGAGTCTAGAATTCGAGATTTGGGCTTTTGTGAGCACAGATGGCCTTGGCAGTGAAAGAAGTGATGTAGAAAGAGAAGAATTTTAGATGAAATTTTATGAGTGCATGGTAGACTTGGGAATGAATGTGAATGTGGTGTTGATGGGAGACTTGAATGTTAGAGTAGGAATGAGCCAGTGGATGGTGAAACTGGGAAGTATGGAGTACCTGGTAGGAATGAGAGTGGAGAGAAAAAGATAGAAATGTGCATTGAGACAGAGATGTTGATTTCTAATTCTGTATTAAAAAAGAAGAATGTGCACAAGTATACGTGAGTCAGAGTGGACAATAGAAGAGTAGTTGACAGATCGTTAATGGATTATGTTGTGATGAAATGAAGGGTGATTGGAAGAGTATTGGATGTGATTGTACTGAGAGTAGCTAGTGGTGAAATATCTGATCATTATTTAGTGGAAAGTAGAGTGAGAGTGGGAGAAAAGTGGAGAGAGAGGAGAAGTGACATTAGAAGAGAGGTGCTAAAAGTTAATGAATATTATAAGAAAGAGAAAGACTATGAGTATAAGGCTAGCATGAGAAATATTTGGAATGTAGTGAAAGAGAAAATGGAGGAGGGAGTGGAAGAAGAATGATGCTGTTTCAAGGAGGAAGCTATGAAGTGTGCCGAGGCAGTGTGCAGAAGGAGACTAACTGGTGAAAGTAAAAGGAAAGGTAATGCATGGTGGCATGAACAGGTGAGTGCAGTAGTGGCTGAAAAGAAGCGTGCTTATGAGGTATGGTTACAGGTAGGTAGTGTAGAGACGTATGAAAGGCATTGTGCAAAGAGGAGGTTAGCGAAGCATGTGGTGAGGAAGACAAAGAGGAGGCAGATGTAAGGTGGGTCAGATGCTTGTCTGGGAATTTTGAAAGGAATAAAAAGAGATTTTTGGAAGGAAATGAGAAGAGTTATGAAAGGTGAATATGATATGGAGGAGAGGGTGGGCAATTGCTTGTGGGTGAAATGAAGGTGAGAGAGAAGTGGGCTGAATATTTAAAAAACCTGTTAAACGAGGAAGATGATAGAGAGGCAGAGATTGTGGCTGTGGATAATGCATGGATAATGCCAATGTTAGAAGATTAAAATAATAGAGAAGGAGTAACAAAAGCAGGTAAAGCACCAAGGATAGATGGGTATCATGCTGAATGCCTGTCAAAAGGTGGGGAGGCATTAATAGAAAGGTTGGTTAGCTTGTTCAGTGCATGTTTCAGGAAAGGGAGGGTTCCAGTTGATTGGAGGAGTGCATGTGTAGTTCCACTTTACAAAGGGCTGGGAGATCAGTTTGAGTGTAGAAGTTTTAGGGGAATTAGTTTGTTGATTGTACTTGGCAAGGTATATGGAAGAGTGTTAATTGAGAGAATTAGGAAAGGTACTGAGATATTGATTGGGGAAGAACATTGTGGGTTCAGGAGAGGAAGATGATGTGTGAATCAGGTGTTTGCGGTAAGACAGGTGTGTGAGAAGTTCTTGGAGAAAGGTAGGGACTCTTGCTGGGCCTTTATGGATTTAGAGAAAGCGCATGACAGGGTAGATAGAGAGGGTTTTTGGAGGGTGTTGCTGCTGTATGGAACAAGTGGAAGTTTGATGAATGTGGTGAAGAGTTTTTACATGAATAGTAAAGCATGCGTGAGAGTTGGGAATGGTTTGAGTGATTGGTTCGAGGTTAATGTAGGGTTACATTAAGGCTGCGTAATGTCACCATGGTCGTTTAATGTGTATATGGAAGGAATGGTAAGGGAAGTATATGAAAGAGTATTAGACAGAGGCTTGGAACTAGTGGGAGAGGATGGAAGGTTGTGGAAATTGAATCAATTGCTATTTGCGGATGATGCTGTACTGGTGGCTGATAATGAAAATTAATTGACTCATTTGGTAACTGAGTTTATTAGTGTGTGTGAAAGAAGGAAGTTGAAGTTAATATTGTTTAAAGTAAAGTCATGAGATGAACAAGGAGTGCTCATGTTGGCAGATTGAATGTAAGAGTGAATGGAGAGTTGCTTGAGGAAGTTGAAGAATTTGATGTCGTATGTATCAAGGAGTGGGCGAGTGGATATAGAAGTAAATCACAGAGTGAAGGAATCAAGTAAATGTCTAGGTGGGTTTAAAAATGTAATGAGAAATATATATTTGGGAATGAGTGCATAGAGAGGGATATATGAAGGTGTAATTGTGCCGACAGCATTGTATGGAGCAGAGACTTGGAATGTAAGAGAAAATGAAAGGAAACAACTTGAATGTAAAGGATATGAGGTGCTTGAGAGGTATGATTGGTAGATCTAGTATAGGTAGAGTAAGAAATGAGGATGCCAGGCAGAGAACGGGTGTTGGAATAAAGCTGTCGGATTGGTTAGACCAGAGAGTGTTGAAACGGTTTTGACATATGGAAATGATGAGCGATGACCGAGTCGGAAGAGAGTGTGGAGTGCAATAATGATTGGAGTTAGGTCAAGAGGGAGACCTAAAATGAGGTGGATGGATGGCTTGAAAAAAGCACTGAATGCTCGTGGAATGTCATTGGAACAGGGAAGAGGGCGTGCAAGAGATAGGAATGAGTGGAGGAAGACTGTACATTTATGATGCGGGCCAAAGAGATTTTCCGCACCTGCTAGCTCAGTGAACTGTGGTGGGCGGGTGTGAAGGGAGTTGCCATTTGATGAAGCGGTGGAGGCAAATCAGCTGCGGCTGTCGGGTCTTATTGTAGAATACCCTTGCCCACCTACTTTGTAGGTGACCCAAGCAGGGTGGAACGGGGGAGGCGTGGTAACCCTTTATCCCCAAGGAGCTGAGATGAGTGGTTTAGGTATGTGTGGATCATTGTGAATTAGTGTTTCTTGACTTGGCCACCCCTCTTACAAAGGGGAACGGGCATGTGTATATGTATATATACAAAAGTACACACACTCACGCACACACACACACCCACACTCACACACACACACACACACACACACACACACACACACACACACACACACACACACACACACACACACAATATATATATATATATATATATATATATATATATATATATATATATATATATATATATATATATATATATATATATATATATATATATATATGAAAATTCCTATCATGATTTCTTTTGCCTTTTATTTTCTTTTTCTTGCCGTCTTTTTCTCCAATTTATTTATTTTTACTCTAGCATACTCGTAATTATTTCTCAATAATTGCCCATTTCGCTTTAAGCTTTTCTCCTAATTTTCATCGTATTTTCATTTTATATCCTCTTATTCTTCTCATTTTCAAGTCTATCATATATAATCTTACGGCGCATCCATCTAAGCATTGGATTATTCGGTTTTTCATAATTATGTTTTATTCTTACTATTTGCTTGTCTGTTTTATTGCTTGTTTGTAAATGTTCTATATTGTTTGCTTTTGCTATTGTTATAGTTACTTAATTATTTCTAGCTTTGAATGATTTAACTACTTTAATGACTATTGCAAATTGTTTCTCTTTTCATCTTACATTTATTAAAATTAAAATTCATTTTGCTTTTTCGCGCTTTCTTTATTCAAATTTTCTGAGTTATACATTATTACTGGTCTCGTACCCACCTTGTGCCTTAGTACGCTCAGTCTTTCAGTTTCCTGCTACATTTTTGGTTTTCAGTCACAGTATGTAAGCACTTTTGTTGTAAATTTTTCTATCAAGGCTGTATCAGTAAATTACAAGAAACTTTTTGCCAGATGTTTCATCCTGTATGTATCTTACTACTGGGAATATGAGAGTTAAATCTTTATAAGCTTTATTCCAGTTCTATACTAGTCTTTTAAAGACTAGCAGATATTCTGGTGTAGAATTTTGCAGCCAGACGCTCTTACTGACACCAACCCTCTTCATTGTTCTTGGCTTATGATTAATAACACTGAGTTGTTTCTTGACTCAGTGGATGGTGACTAACAAAAAGATTTATAAAAAAAAGATGATATATATGGTGAATCCAAAGACACATTACCCATCACCAAAGGCGTGAAAAACATATGATATGTTACACTAATCCTCTTATTCAGCAGATGACACAATCGTCATGTCAAAATCATTTGCTATTTTTATCTGTAGATTTACATGTTCTTTGCATCTTTCGTAGTACTTTCCTTAAGTCTGAAGCCAACGAAAAGTGTCATGTGAGCCATGAGAATGTTATAATACATCTTACATACATCAAATGGCACCACAATCATGTAACAAAGCGGCACCAGTGTCACCTTCAAAATTTATTATCGTTTTACAACTTCAGTAGACTGAAACCGTAAAACAGTTTTGTTTTACTTAATTAGTCTTTATTTTCCATTCACCTGGCTGATGGTTCCAATGTAACATGAAGATGTTTCCAAAGTGTC
>JAXCGZ010001929.1:120000-135000 GCA_037179515.1 Halocaridina rubra | reverse complement strand
ATTTTGTTTGATAATGTTGATAAAACCCTTTAGGATTTTCTTTAGCTTCTCTTGCTATTCGGTTTAGCTTCTCCTGCTATTCGTTTAGCTTCTCCTGCTATTCGATTAGCTTCTCCTGCAAAGAGCAAAGCAGATGGTACTACCAAAACCAAGATTTGACCATACTTGGAAAACTTTTTAATTAAAGATATCTAAGACAAAAAATACAAAACTATTGTTAGCGAGAGCAAAGGCGAAAGGGATAGCCAGCTGCTGTTGTATTTTTTTTTTGTGGGGTCAAATAGGCGATCTAAGAACTATTTCAATAGATATATAGATATAAAGAATAGCCACTGGTCAACCTTTTCCTACAGGTGTCTTTTTTTTCCTTTTTTTCTACATGCTGGACATTATATATATATATATATATATATATATATATATATATATATATATATATATATATATATATATATATGCGTATATATATATATATATATATATATATATATATATATATATATATATATATATATATATATATATATATATATATATATATATATATATATATATATATATATATATATATATATATGAAGCAAATAAAAGGCCCGTAACTAAAACACAAAAAGAAGCGAAGATGTACTATATATTACGACTGGACTCCAGTCCTCTTCAGGTACAAATGAATTGATAAATACAAAGCTCTGGATAAAGGTGGGGAGAGATGGTAGCTACGATTCCCAGGAGGATTCATGATGGGATTATCTTCAAACCTCAGGTCAGGTGGACGGTCATTTGGCATAATCTTCTTAATGAGGTCTTTTAATAATGCTTCATCCACAACGTCAGATCTCCACTGTCCATTTGAAAAATTTAATGTTTCGGATTTTTCTATAATGGCTGCTTCAAGTATCTTTCTCCTATATTGACAATTACTCTTATATAGCAATGAGGACTCACTCCAATTAATAGGGTGACCAGTATCTCGCATATGCACAAATAAAGCAGAACTTTCAACACCATATCGTACTGCTCTTTTATGCTCGGAAATTCTCTGGCCTAGCGAGCGACCAGTTTGACCTATGTAGGATTTATTGCATGAACAGCAATCAGTTTTATAAATCCCTGCTTCTAAAGCTTTTTTATTTTGATATACGTTAATAAGTGAAGAACCAATTGTTTTGGGATAATTAAATATGAAAGGATTACTTCTGCCTAACTGATCACTAAGAATTTTAATATTTTCTAAATAGGGTATTTTAATTGTATTAGAAAATATTAAAATTCTTAGTGATCAATTAGGCAGAAGATACCTTAAGGCGAAGAGAGAAAGAATCCAGGCTAGAAGTAAGAGAAGGATCATTAATGAGTCTGACTGCCTTAAATTCAACCCTATCAAGAAGATAAGTAAAGGAAGAAGCACCCTAGATGTGTGAGCAGTATTCTAAGCAGGGACGGTTAAGACCTCTGCAAAGAGGAAAAGTAATGACGAAAACGTAAAAGATCATTGATGAAGAGAAGGAACAGAGTAGGTGAAAGAACAGAGCCCTGTGGTACAGCACTGGTAACGGAGAAAGGGGTAGATGTCGCGCCATCAACAACTACATACACACAGATACACACATACAGCCACACAAACACACACACACAAGCACACACGCATACTTGCACACACATACTCACACACACACAAGCACACACGCACACTCGCACACACACACACACACACACAGATTTGTCTCCAGAAATACATATAAATGGCGTAGTAAGGGCAGCATATGCATTCTTATCAAATGTAAGGGTAGCCTTCAGGCACATGGACAAGGAAATGTTCAGAAATATTTATGTAACCTATGTGAGGCCAAAACTCGAATATGCAGCCCCCTTTTGGAATCCGCACTTGAAAAAGCACATAGCTAAGCTTGAAAAAGTTCAAAGACATGCCACAAAACTGGTGCCAGAAATACGCAATCTCGGTTATGATGAGAGGCTGAGGGAATTAGACTTGCCATCACTCGAAGCTAGAAGAGTAAGGGGGGATATGGTGACAGTCTTTAAATTCCTTCATGGTTATGATAGAGTGGATAGGGATCGATATTTCGATATGGCTGGCTCTAGAACTAGAGGTCATAGTTTGAAGCTTCGGAAGAAAACTTGTTTGCAGGATGTAAGGAAATACTTTTTCAGTGTAAGAGTAGTTGATAATTGGAATTCGCTAAGCGAGGAGGTAGTTAATGCTACCTCAATCCATAGTTTTAAGGACAGGTATGATAAGTATCACTAAGTCTAAAAATGGAACCGATCAGGAGACGGGAAGATACGAGCTTTGGGCTCTTTCCCGTAAACACAATTAGGTAATCACAATTAGGTAATCACATACATGAGCGCGTACACATAAAGACATACACAGACACGTACCAGTAAATTTACTACAGCAGAAAAAAAAATAGAACTCCTTTTTATAAGAAATGTGTTTACGATTTATTGCCATGAGAATTGCATTGCACATACACCTATAAAACTTACCGCAGAGGATAAAAATACGATGGGAGTTGGGGGAACGCCCCCTCCCCCTCTCTACCTGCTATTCTCCATCCCAGAACCCCCCAAGGGAAATTATCTTCAAGTAGGGAACTAAAGAACCAATTTGGAATGTGCTTTATATATATATATATATATATATATATATATATATATATATATATATATATATATATATATATATATATATATATATATATATATATATGTATATCTCAACGTCTCACATATTACATAGAAAAAGAAAGTTACGGGGAAATGACTTCAGAATTACTTTTGTAGAATTAATCTCTATTTTTTGTTTATGAAATACTGTATATATATATATATATATATATATATATATATATATATATATATATATATATATATATATATATATGCGTGTGTGTGTGTGTGTGTGGGTGGGTGGGTGGGTGTGTGTTTGTGGGTTTGAGTGTGTGTGTGTGTGTGTGTGTGTACTTAGGTGAATATTAGTGTGTGTGTTTTGCTAAGCATCTAGAGTGTAATCATTGATTATTAGTCTTTCTCTCTTTGTCTTCAACTTCAACCCATTTCTATATAGGATCACGTTCTCTTGGTAGCCTTTTCCACTTTCCCTGTCCCTCTTACCTCATATTACCTCATATCACTTTCTATTTTATTCTTCCATCGGAACTTCGGACTTCCTCTTCCATTTCATCTCCTTCCCTCTACCTCTTTATCCAAAATATGGTCCTCTTCTCTTCATATTACTCGACCGAACCTCTATAATATTCTTTCTTATATATTCTTTTAAAAATTCCGTTACTTTAATTGTCCCTCTAATATAATAATTCCTGGTCATATTTCTTAATGTGACTGCACTCGCCCATCTCCAAATCCATCTCTTCACCACTTCCAGTTTTCGTTCTTGTACCTTCTTTACTGGCTACGCCTCGGTCATTAAACCAAAGTTAATTTACTACAAATTTTCCTTTAACCTTCGCACGCATCTCCTTGTCACCTAAGATTCCTGATGACCTTCTGAAATTCATCCAAGCACTATATACTCTGTGGGTATTGAGAATACCCTCCAATGTATTTTACTCACCTAAAGCGTCAAGTTTTTCACTTTAACTCAGCCATCTCCTTTGTAAGGGTTTCGTACACACACACACACACACACACACACACACACACACACACACACACACACACACACACACACACACACACACACACACACACACACACACACACACACACACACACACACAGATTTGTCTCCAGAAATACATATAAATGGCATAGTAAGGGCAGCATATGCATTCTTATCAAATGTAAGGGTAGCCTTCAGGCACATGGACAAGGAAATGTTCAGAAATATTTATGTAACCTATGTTAGGCCAAAACTCGAATATGCAGCCCCCTTTTGGAATCCGCACTTGAAAAAGCACATAGCTAAGCTTGAAAAAGTTCAAAGACATGCCACGAAACTGGTGCCAGAAATGCGCAATCTCAGTTATGATGAAAGGCTGAGGGAATTAGACTTACCATCACTCGAAGCTAGAAGAGTGAGGGGGGATATGGTTACAGTCTTTAAATTCCTTCATGGTTATGATAGAGTGGATAGGGATCGATATTTTGATATGGCTGGCTCTAGAACTAGAGGTCATAGTTTGAAGCTTCGTAAGAAAACTTCTTTGCAGGATGTAAGGAAATACTTTTTCAGTGTAAGAGTAGTTGATAATTGGAATTGGCTAAGCGAGGAGGTAGTTAATGCTATCTCAATCCATAGTTTTAAGGACAGGTATGATAAGTATCACTAAGTCTAAAATGGAACCGATGAGGAGACGGGAAGATACGAGCTTTGGGCTCTTTCCCGTAAACACAATTAGGTAATCACAATTAGGTAATCACACACACATACATATATATATATATATATATATATATATATATATATATATATATATATATATATATATATATATATATATATATATATATATATATATATATATATATATATATATATATATATATATATATATATATATATATATATATATATATAAGATAGAGACAATTCTTCAGGAACCATAGAGTCAGATAGGTGTACTAGCGATTGTAAAAATGGAAGTGGGAAAAGCTCTCAGGTCAAGAGCCTAGGTAAGTCTCCCAAGGTCGGAGTAACCCATCCTCCGGATAAGTCTCGTTCTTTGGTAATTGTAGAAGATTCACTATGCAGATATGTAGACAGGAAACTCAGGCATAGAGTTAGAGGAAAATATTTTTTCCCTGGAGCAGGTATGAAGAAGGTGGGTGAGTCAATAAATAGCTGGATTGAGAAAAAAGATGTTGTTTGTTTGATAGCTGGGGGAAATGACGTGCAGGATGGTAGAAGTGAAGAGCTGATTAGGTTGTATAGACAAGCCCTGGATAAGATTAGGAAAAGGGGTGCAGTTCCTGTGATGTGTGGTATTCTCCCTAGGCTTAGCCAAAGTTCAGAGTGGTGGTCTCGAGCTATAGGAGTAAATGCTAGGATGAAAGTCTTCTGTCGGGAGAATAATATAGGTTTTATAGACGGGTGGGATCACTTCACTAGTCGTAAGCATATGTATGCAAGGGATGGAGTGCATCTTTCTAATTCAGGTGTCTCGGTATTGGCTGGTATGATAGACAGAGAGGTAGGGGGGTTTTGTTAGACACAAATAATGAAATGATTAATACTTGTGCAGAGAAATTAGTCAGTAAGGGTTCAGTAAATAGTGGGTCAAATAACTGGGAGTCTAAGGATAAGAACCATTTGTTACATAGAACAAATATTAACAAAAAGAATAGCCACAAGAAGGGTGAAGCTAGAGAAAGTTTAAAAGTATATTATACAAATAGCCGTAGTTTAGGTAACAAGATAGAAGAACTGAGAGCCATAGTATGTAGTGAGAGACCGGATATAATATGCATTAGTGAAAGTTGGATTAAATTAGAAAGCAAACACCTTAAAGCTGAGTACATAATTACAGGATATAAACTTTATAATGCTGATCGTAGTGCAGATAAAAGAGGGGGAGGGGTAATTATGTATATTAAAGATAGCCTCAGAAGCTGCATTCAGTCTGGAATTAAGACAAATCTAAATTCAGAAACCTTATGGGTTGAAATTAAAAATAATATAGAAAGTCTAGTTGTAGGAGTAGTCTACAGACCACCTGATCTAGATAATATAGAGTCGCAAGTTATATACGATGAAATTTCTAAAGTGAGCAGGTCAAATAGAGTTTGCATTGTAGGCGATTTTAATTTTAGACATATTAACTGGGAAACCATAACAGGTGATAGTAGCTCTAAGGAGTTTTTGGAAGTAGTAGAAGACAATTTCCTTTCTCAGCATGTACATGAAGCAACACGGGGGGTGAATACACTAGATTTAGTTCTTAGTAATAGAGAGAATATGGTTACAAATTTAGAAGTTGGTGAAAAATTTGGCAACATTGACCATGATTCCATTAGATTTAACATAATTTTCAAGGAAACTATAAAGGAAAATAAGAATTTTGTTCCAAACTTTAGAGCAGGAGATTTTGAGGGCTTAAAAACTAAATTATCTAATGAGGTATGGGAAGGGATTTCTGGGGTACAGATGTGGGTAGTTAATCCAGCAGGTCAGGTCGCAGGTAGCGGATTACCCCGAAATTTGGGTACCACATGCCAAGGATTATCACAAGATAAGATCAATACATTAAATTCTCTCACAGGAAAGAACAGCAGCCCGTCAGTTAATATAAATTTGGATGAGGAATATAACAATTTTGTCATGACTCTTAAGAATAGTCAGAGAGACTATATTCCCATGAAACATTGCAGATCAAGAAAAAATGACCCTAAATGGATGAACAATAGAATAAAGAATCTTATAGGTATTAAAAGAGGAATATACAGGAAACTAAAAAGAGGTGAAGAGCAGGTGAGGCAGCAATATATACAGTTAAACAGGGAAGTTAAAAAGATAGTTAGAGAGTCGAAAAGAAAATACGAAGTTCGAATAGCAGGAGAAGCTAAAGAAAATCCTAAAGGGTTTTATCAACATTATCAGACAAAATTTAAGGAAAAAGTCGGACCAATTGAAGTAGCCAATGGCCATATCACAGATGACGATAAAGTGATGTGTACATGTTTAAATGATTATTTCTTATCTGTATTTACCAATGAAAACTTGGAAAATATTCCGGAAGTAGAATCCATTTACAGAGACAGTCCCGATAATATACTTAGTTCAATAAATATTACGAGAGAGGAGGTAATAAAAGAAATAGATAAATTAAAGGCTCATAAATCTCCGGGACCTGATGGAATATATGCTAGAATATTAAAGGAATGCAAGGAAGAGCTTAGTTGTCCTCTAACTGCATTATTTAATAATTCAATAAAATTAGGATCGGTACCCATGGAGTGGAAATTGGCAGATGTGGTACCAATATTTAAAAAAGGAGAACGTGTTAAAAAGAATAATTATAGGCCGGTAAGTTTAACGTCAACAGTGGGTAAGATTCTAGAATCCATAATTGCAAATAATATAAGGGCACATCTAGAATTACACAGACTGATAAAACTTTCACAACACGGGTTTCTTAAGGGTTTTTCGTGCCTTACAAACTTACTGTCTTTTTATTCAGAAGTTTACGAGGCAGTAGATTGTGGCAAAGAATATGATACAATATATCTAGATTTTAGCAAAGCTTTTGATAGAGTTCCTCACAAAAGATTAGTTAAAAAGCTGGAAGCTCATGGTATAGGAGGAGCTGTGCTCAGATGGATCAAACAATGGTTAAAAGACAGAAAACAGAGGGTTTGCATAAATGGAGAGAAATCAGAGTGGGGCTCGGTTACAAGCGGGGTACCACAAGGCTCGGTACTGGGTCCTCTATTATTCATCGTATATCTAAATGATCTGGATTCGGATATCAGTAGTAACCTAAGTAAATTCGCAGACGACACTAAAATAGGTAGAACTATAAATGGAAAAGAAGACATTCATGCTTTACAGGAAGATCTAAATAGATTATCTGAATGGTCGGACAAATGGCAAATGGAATTTAATGTTGAAAAATGTAAAGTAGTTAAAATGGGTACTATAAAAGACAATACTAGTTATAAGCTAAATAACCATGAAATCATGAGTTCTCAGTGTGAAAGGGATTTGGGAGTTCTTGTGAGTAGTAGTCTTAAGCCAAGAGAGCAGTGCACAGCAGTCAGAAATAAAGCAAACAGAATTTTAGGATTTATCTCAAGAAGCGTCAGCAATAGGACGGATAAAGTTATTTTGCAGCTCTATCTTGCATTAGTTAGGCCCCATTTAGATTATGCTGTGCAATTCTGGTCACCCTATTATAGAATGGAAATTGAATCCTTGGAGAGAGTGCAACGAAGAATGACCAAGATGATACACAATATCAGAAATCTACCATATGAGGACAGATTAAAAAAACTTAATCTACATTCTCTAGAGAGGCCAAGAGTTAGGGGGGATATGATTGAAGTGTATAAATGGTTTAAAGGGATTAACAAGGGAGATATTAATAAAGTTTTAAAAATTCATGATCAAACCAGAACTCGTAATAATGGATTTAAGCTTGATAAATTTAGGTTCAGAAGGGAAATTGGTAAAAATTGGTTTGGTAATAGAGTAGCTGATGCATGGAACAAGCTTCCTAGTAGGATAGTAAATGCCAATACCTTAGACACCTTCAAATGTAGATTAGATAGACATATGACAGAGGTAGGGTGGGTATAAATAGGTTAGTGCTTATTAGAAAAATCATAAAAAGAAAAACAGAATAAATAAGTAGAGTAGAATAGAATAGGTTAGACATGCTGAAAATACAATTCAAAAATGGAGCTGCCTCGTGTGTGCCAGTAGGCATGTTGCAGTGTCCTCTATTCTTATGTTCTTATGTTCTTAAAAAAGAAAGAGAGAGAAAGAGAGAGAGAGAGAGAGAGAGAGAGAGAGAGAGAGAGAGAGAGAGAGAGAGAGAGAGAGAGAGAGAGAGAGAGAGAGAGAGAGAGAGAGAGAGAGAGAGAGAGTAAATATATATATATTTAAATAATTTTAATAGTGTTTAGAAAAGTAATATTCTTTCGTGCTTCTTTTCACAACAACATTTCTTACAGAGGATATCCTCTTTGGGAGAAAATCCTACAGTTTATTACACGGACTTTCCTTAGTAAGCTAAATAATTGTGTGTGTATGAGTGCGTGTGTGTGTGTATATATATATGTGTGTACGAGAGAGAAGGAAAGGGATAAAGAGAGAGAGAGAGAGAGAGAGAGAGAGAGAGAGATGCTTGCAACACTTGGCAGCCAACTGACAGCCAGGGCAGAGCCTTCATCGATCAAGGCAAACGATACCAACCATTAAGATCTCGAAATACACATTATTAGGCATTGAGAAGATATTGCACTAATCTCTCTCTCTCTCTCTTTCTGTTTGTGTCTTCATATATATTTATATATATATATATATATATATATATATATATATATATATATATATATATATATATATCTATCTATCTATCTATCTATCTATATATATATATATATATATATATATATATATATATATATATATATGCATATATATATATATATATATATATATATATATATATATATATATATATATATATATATATATATATATATATATATATATATATATATATATATAGTGCTCAAATATCACGAAGTTATGAACACGCGACACATAGAAGTTATGAAGTAAGGACGAAATTAACTGAATATTTAGTTCTTAAAGCCTGCCTTTTAGTCCACCTTCAAATCAATTGACTAAAACATTTAAATCATGGTAAAAAAAAATAATGAATGTATTACATTAGTTGATTTAACACAACAATGGAAACAGAGAGTAATAAAATTAATTATTTTTCAAGGTTACCAGAATGTAATTAATTTAAGATGGATTATCTGAAATTTCTACTTTAGAATAGGATTTTTTTTTTTTATTTTGACAATTAGTTTGGGCTCAAGAAAAAATTACTGAGGCTTGAATTAAGCTTGCAATTGGTGTTAACTGTATAAAAACGGATTAAAGAAGATTTCTACAAACAATGTTATCACAATTAACTACCGCGCTACTTGTAGGAGAATCAGTTCTGTAGGACATATTACATATATAAATGCATATTGGTTTAAATATTGACCTGATTTAACTGCATGTTTGACTGCAAGGGAAGACAAGATTTGAATTTAATAATATAAGCAATAATGCGTTTATGAAAATTAGATAAGTATGGCTAGCAAAGTGAATTAAAAAATGGGATTCTATTTCTACATTATTTTTATTGTAATATGTATTAAGGTCTTAATCATAAAAAAATTTCAAATATAAGGCGATTAACACAAATTCGTTTCAATTAATCTAATGTTTTCAAACTCTTGATTAATGAATTCAAGGTTGACATGGAGAATGAACATAGGAAATTTTTACGTTAATATGATGAAACATGCAAAAATGAGTGTATGAGAGATTAATTTCAGGCTTTCTGTAAATACTGAATGTACAACGGAAGGAGTCTCAGTGAATATATATATATATATATATATATATATATATATATATATATATATATATATATATATATATATATATATATATATATATATATATATATATATATATATATATATATATATATATATATTTTAAAAGGAAGAGATTATCATAATTTTCAGTTTTCAGAGTGAATTTAATTATAGATACTTGTTCTTATTTTGAGAGGAGGATGTTAGCATCAATATCTTTAGGGATAATTGCTAAAATATCATCTACATATCTAAACCAGTTAATAGAATCATAAACCATACTAGGTATGTACTGTTTTTCAAAGAAGTCCACAATCAAATCTGACGGGGAGAAGGAGAGTTTCCCATTGGCATAATAATCATTTGTAAATTACATTCATTATTAATAACGAATTTGTAAACACTAATACATGATCTCGTTAGAGATATAATATGATGAGAGGGAAAAGGTACATCATGATTAACAAGAACTGATTAGTGGTCACATTGGATTATTATAATTTTGAGTTTTAACTAATCTATACATGTACAGACGTGAAGGGAATTTGGTGGTGAGCTTTTCAATGTGGTCTTCACTGTCTTTTGGAGATCTTCCTCAATCCACTGCCAAATGATTTTGTGACATAATCTAGAAGAATTTTATGTAATTTTACGTAAGTTACACTATCCTGTAACAATGTAAGCAGCTTTTATATATACACATCTCTGCCTCGATTAACAACACTGTTGGAGTCATCTCTTTTAGGTACATAACTTTTTTTTTTATTTATTTTTAGAACAAATAATGCATTTAATATATCTTGCTGGGAAGTTAATTTCACGTGGAAAATTTACAGAGCAATATTCCATACCCCTGATAATATCTTGATAATGCTGAGGAAGGTTTTTGAAATTTCTAAAATTACTTATAGACGATACTATAGATAATGCAGTCTGCTTGGCAGACACATAGAACGACAGTCCATGCCCCAAAGCACACACTACATCAACATTAATCGGCTTACTAGATAAATTACCAAAAAAAAAAAAAAAATGATTTACATTATATGTCCAATCACTCACTGTAATAAGGTGTTCATGTTTTCTTATCCAAATAACACTGCAGGTTTTTAGTTCTTTGATGAAAATCTGTATAGATTTTTTGCTGAATTAGAATCTTCCAACACTGGGTATTTTCAATATTAAAGATTCTAGTAAAACAAGATATAATAAATTTATTGGGGACCTAAGAGAGATAAAACACGTCACATAAGTAAAACAGATACACCTAACAGTGTTGTTATTCTAAATATAAATGTGTATATATAAATAAAAATGTTTAATTTGCTAAATGACAGTCATAATTTACCATTACCTAACCACCAGTTTCTTAAACTAACACATTCATATTATTGGTGATTATTATAAACATATGTTTGGTATGGCAATGGGTAATACTCCATCCTCTTGGTTTATATGCAGATGGCATTCTGAAAAATTACTAAAATATTGATGTTAAAATCATTCTACAAAAAATAACATAGCAAAAATTTTCTTGAATCCGATCTAATTTCTTTAACGAAAAACAATTTCAATATATAAACAGATTTATCTACACTTGATCCTTGTAATTTTAAGCATTTTTTCAAGGAATTCAAAGAATATATTGATTGGTCTTTTATGACAGCTTTTACTTCAAATTAGTCATATGAACGGCTTAACATTGAATTTGTCCACCCTTGGGATTTAACTCTGACGTCAAGTATTGTAAATAATCTAAATCTCCCTCTACTGATTTAGCTCTGGGTGTGATCTTTTTTTTTTTTTTTTTGAATTGAAAGTACCTGCCAAATCAATTGTTTCCTTTTCTTACCAAGGCAATATAATCATATACACATACATACATGCATACATACATACATATATATATATATATATATATATATATATATATATATATATATATATATATATATATATATATATATTATATGGAAGGGACATCAGAGAAAACTGCGAAATTTACACAAGTCTTGATGGCACATTATGCTTCAGACATCCGAGTTGAAGATAAAGAGAGAAGCATTTCCCATCCAGACAAATTCTCTTCTCCCGAAATGATTCTTCACCATAAGCTCCTTGAAGAATAGGTATGCAAGATTTCGAAGGCTGAAAGCCTTCATCGTCAAGCAGTTAACTAAATACTTATAACTGTTTGGGAAGCCAAAGGGGAAAAATACCTTTATCCAGGTGTAAGTCCTCAACAACCAGTGTTTGAGTCTTAATATATATATATATATATATATATATATATATATATATATATATATATATATATATATATATATATATATATATATATATATATATATATATATATACGAAGGACTTGTTTTGGCAGATGTAATCGTTACCCTGAGTGTATGCCCTTACTAACTCAGTCCGTGACGGGGCGCGAACGAGCGCTCTTTTCGACAGCCAAAGATTTTAGTTAGTGTGAAGCGTAAATTTAAAGTCTTTTTGAATCATAAGAAAACTATAGAGTATATATTCTTCAAGTGTGATATCGGAACAAAAAATTAACCAAAGGTCCAAAGTTAATGGTATTTTAAAGGGGTTGGCAAACTCGAGCGTACAAAGTTGGTGATATTTGATAATTATAAAGCAGCCTGTGGCAACGATGTGGCAGATATATTTAGGATCTCCTGCTCTTAATCTGGATCCACCCAAACTGATTGACTAGTTATAAATCCATGAATCTCAATTGATAGACAATGCACTTAAACCGCGATAGAGGCCTAGAGAGAGAGAGAGAGAAAGAGAGAGAGAGACATTGGTATGTCAGTGAGTGTGGACAGGGAGAACATTTAGAGGGGAAAAATGAAGAACTACGCCAGATATTTTTGAAATATCGGTGACTTTAGCTTCTATTTTGTTTTGTAAATCTTGAAGAAAGAGCGATATGGGCGTTGAGGAATTATTAAAATTGGTTAAATATGTCATTTTAATAAGAGAGTATTCATTTGAAAATAGTCAAAGCTTTTTCTAATGAAATTTACTAATCGCGTATCTGATTTTTTTTTTCATTTGGATCTGAACGCCATGAGTTTTACTTACCTACTAGAGCTGGGATAGCATTGTGAGTTAATTTAATCAATTTTTGTTGGCATGCAAACGTCAGTTATTGAACGAAAATTTAGAGTTTTTAGCAGCATTTTGAAAACTATAGAAGTGCTTGTGAAAAGCATCTGTTTGCTCTAGCAATGGACACAAAGAGTTTGGAAAAACAGATAAGAATATTCCGTGTGCGTTGCTTTCTATCTAAAGAGACTTCTATTATTTTTGCTCTTACTGTTTTTGCTCATATTTAGTTTTTAAACACTGAGATGTTATTCTAATAATTCCGTTGAATACGGATTTTGACAGTATATGATATAACATATCTAAGTTTTCTTTTGATTTTGTATAATGATATACTTTAGTATTATATTTTTCTTATTGTTTGCTATTCTAATTTAAATGAGAAAATTTATCTTTGGGTAACGAGATTCCCATATTAATATCCTATAAAATATTATTTTTTTAATTATTATCTAATTACTCGTGTTACAATAAGTTTTAAAAGTACCAGCGCTAGCTACCCACATATTATTTTTTATACTTATCTCTGGATTTTACTTTTGCATATTAGTAAATTGCAGCGATGCCATATAGAAAAGGGTGAATAAAGCTGACTAAGAAAAATATTACAGAAATGCAGCAACCCCATTTGAAAATGGGCTAATAAAGTTGATTAAGAAAAGTATTAGAGAATTGCAGAGACCCCGTATACAAACGGGATAATAAAGCTAAGAAAAATATTAGAGAACTGCAGGTATTCGCAGTGATGGTATATTGAATGTCTCTTTGTGTATGAATGCAAGGCCAGCGTCTGGCCCATTGGCACAGTAATTTGTATATCCATATTAGTCATAGCCTACAGGAGCTTCTTTGGCAGAGATGCCATCAATTTGAAAATGCATATTTTGGGATGTGACCAAAACAATGGGCAAGATCAGGAGGACCCTGAGTTTCACCCGCAAGGGCATGCTCTGATAGTGGGAGTGAAGTAGGAGGGGGGGGGACCATTTTATTATTTTACTTTTAGCACAACCAGTGATCCCCACCGATCCCAGGTAGTGCCCCCAGTATGCAAGACAGTGTGAGGCACTGATGGACAACTAGCCTTCTTAGAAGTGTTACAATTCAACGATGATATATGCAGCGAGTGAATTAGAATATTTATTTTGCTCTCATTATTATGATCTAGTTTTGCCTTTCTTATTATTTCTGTTATTTGTTTTAATTTAATTTGCCTATTATTTTCCTGCTCATATTGTATTTTTCTTTTATTTTTGTATTAGTACCACTGTTACATTTTTATACATGTCTTCAGTGTTCAATTGGACCTGTTGCGTCAATATTAAGACTGTTGAGAGGTTATTATTTAATTTGTTGATCTTACAGTTGATTAATTTGATATATATCTTTTGAGGTTTGGTATTTCATCACAAAATTAGACAATGAATAGACGTTATGTTTGGATTTTTTTTGTCGTCTTCCCTCATGATGTTAGATGGTGTAGCATATAAGATTATTATTCTTGTTAGTATGCTTGTCATACTCCTTAGTATCATCATTTTTAGTACTGTATTTAACGCTTACTGTTATTAATTATTATAATTATTGTTATTATAGATGTGCTTATGAATTATTTTGTTACATTTATCATTTTTATTATCAAAATTATCACCTGTTACTATTATTTTGATTAATATTTTTGCAGGTATTGCTAGCATAGGTTATTACTACTTCTATTTGTTGATGACCTTGAAATCAATATTATTATCTCAAATTTTATTCTACTATTTTTCCTTATACTGTCAAGCA
>JAXCGZ010001929.1:107500-115000 GCA_037179515.1 Halocaridina rubra | reverse complement strand
ATGTAAGTTATGCAGTCTAAATTATAAAGAAATATACATCATGTATTTTGCCACTGGCGAAAGCACAACGGGAAGAAAGCAAGATATAAAAACTTACCTGACAAATATAAACAAGCCATCCTAAATCAACGTAATGTGACTGTTCTGCCATTAGGAAACAAATTTCTGTTATTGGAATGAAGGTCCTCATTAATCATGGCCAGGTCGATTCTGGGAATAGAGCAATCAAATTGCAAAGGAATTGCGTGGTTTGAGGAACTAAGAAAATCGATGGAATTATTGCTGATGTACATAGCGAGACGGTAAATTAATGCCTCCAGCGATAATATATATGGAAGACAAAGTAGAGGGAAGCTAAACTGGTGTATACAGTAAATATATACATACAGGACGAATATATACACAGTGAAAAATGATTACAGCGTAAATGCCGCTTGCATACACTCAACAGTTATTTGATAAATGAAACATATACGTACATGTAGAAAAAACACCTATAAATAGAGTAACTTTACTGATATGAGCAGTAGTGCAGGAAATGGATGCACATCGCAAAATATTAGCTTATGTACATCTCAAGACGGTGATTTGTGAATACTAGAGATAATGTGCATGCAATATATAAGCATATTTTCATTGTATAGCAGCATGCTGATAAAAGGAGCAAAAGCAGTGTTCATTTCAACCTGAAAACCGTAAATAAAGCACACAACAATATGAATATACAAGACTGAAACTTATAAGACTTCAAATCACCATTTGATACATGCAACAAACAAAAAACCTGCATAAATGAAATTCGTAAACTGATGCAGACGCAAAATGTACAAGGTGAACAAGAACGTACTTGCACTGTACTACGGCATAGTAACATGCAGCAGGAAGGTAATTTGAAGCACACATTAAAATCTCAACTCATGTACGCCTCAAAAAGATGATGTGATACACACAACAAAATGTACAAGAAAGAAACTTATGTGCACTATAAAACGGAATGCTGACACACACAGCAAATGTTAATCTGATGTATAAGTCCAATTGATTATACGCCAAAACAATAACATAATGTACAAAAAATAGATATAAATGATGTGCATGGGAAGACAGTAAGGTTATACTATAAATAAAAAGATAGGCTGATGTACACTCCTTTACAGTAAATAGATGTACACAATAAAGTAGTAAATTGATGTATACAGTAAAACGGTGAATTTAAGTACACAACAAGACTTTTTATCGATGTACACAGCATGCCAGTATATTGATGAACAAAGTAAAGTAGTAAGATGATGTATATAGTTAGACAGTGAATCTGTGTGCATACCAAAATGGTCAACTGATGTACACAGCCAGAGAGAATATTGATGTACAAAGCAGGTGGTAAAACTATTTACGAAGTAAATCGTTATAATACTTTATTTTATTTTTTTCATTTTATTAAAATTGCCCTGAAAGGGCCCGGGCATCAAGAAAACGCGTGATGAAGAAAAAGTAGCAGCTTAAGGACAAGGCAGAAATAATATTGAGGAGCAATAGAGAAAAAGCAGTCTGAAAGTCCAGACAAAGTAATGCAGACCTAGAAACGTGTCAGGATTAGTTCCTGTGATGACGATAGAGTACCGTTTTGAAGGAAAAGAGCTTATAAGAGTTAGAGAAGACAGGAGGAAGAGAGTTCTAGAGATTAGAGGAGGAAGGGAAAAAGTATCACTGCAGCTACCAATCTGAGAGCTATAAATATCCACACAATATTCGTACAATGTTTCTGCTTGGTGTGTGTTATAAGTCCTCACTAGTGAGTGAGGGATGCAATTTCCTATCTCATCAGGGCAGCGATGAGAGTAGTACTAACAGAATAGAGAAAGAGGTGATACCTTCTGGATAAGGGAAGGAGAATCAAGATTAGAAGTAAGAGAAGGGTCACTGAAGAGTTGGAGGCATTAGCTTCATCCCTATCAGAGAGATAAGTATAAGAAGAAACACCCTAGATGTGGGAGCAGCATTCTAGGTAGGGACAGATAAGATTTTTATAGATTTTTTAGTAACTGAGAAAGGAAGAAGTGATGATGAAAGTAAAGTAGAGCTCCATATTTCTTAGATACAGATTTAGAAATTATAACCATGTGACTTCTTCAAGAGAAATTAAAGGATATTTGAATTCCTAATATGTTAATAGAATGAAAAGAATGAATTTCTCTGTTTTCAGAGATAAATGGGTTACCATGAGCAGAAAAAGATAAAGAGATAGCCAAATTTGTGTCATGGAGGCATTGAAATTAATCAAATTTTGGGTGCCCCACTCAGATGCTCTTTGTGAATTAGAGTTAAGAGTTGAAGAAAGAGCGATACAAGATTGATTTCAAGTAAGCAGACGAATTTCGTGAAGAGACTGCAAAGGAAACATTATGGTACAGAAAACGGCAATGGGGTGGAGGAAAGAGGACGATGAGAACTGGAAGATATTATTGATGAAAAGAAGGAAGAGAGTAAGCGAAAGCCCAGAGCGTAATGAAACACCACTGGTAACTTGGAATGAGCTACATGTTACACTGTCAACATCTCCAGAAATAAATCGGTCAGAAAGAAAACTGGAAATCAGGGAACAGAGAGAAGAGATAAGACCATAAGCAGGAAGCCTTGTGCCACACTGTCAAAAGCCAAAGAGATATTAAGGACGATGACGACGGATTCCCAATAGTTATTCAGAGAAGATGACAATACATGAGTGAAATAGGGCAGGGTGTCACCATTGGATCTTCTATTGCAGCAGCCTTGCTGATAATCATTGATAAGCGAGATTATTCAATATTTTTCAAGAAGCAAGACTTGAGTAAAATTTCTAACAATCTACCGACTCTACAGGTTAGGGCGATTCGTTGGTAGCTGGAAGAAATAAAATTCTCTCTCTATTTTATGACCGGCTAAAGTAAAACGTGCTTCCAAGAAGAAGGTTAGCTACTGATTAAAAAAATGAGGCAATAAAAAAATCGACAAAGCACAAGAGCCAGTTAATTTACAAACTCCTTAATTAACCTTGCAGCAGCATCGTCAGATGCAGATACCTTGTTTGGCTATAGAGTGAAGAAGTTTACAGACTTTGCCTGTAGAAAGAATAGGGGAGGGCATAGGGCTAGAAAGGGATAAAGAACAAGGGTCAGGAGAGCTGGAATCACTTACAGAAGAATTAGTAGAATAATGAGAGCAGTTAAAGCATTTTTCAGTCAGAGACCAAGCTATAGAACCGGCAGGACGAATGAGAGGGGGAAGCTTCAGTTACAAAAGTCTCTTGACAGCTCCTTGGCTATGAACCAAAAGAATTTATCATTGAGAGCAGCACTTAGTCTATCAATGTTTCCCTCTTAGAACGGAAGTGTTAAACCCACAAATCTGTGCAGTGCAGCATTTCCTAGCCATAATAAAAGTAGAGTGAGCTAAATCAGAAGGAGAGGTTTGGTATGACCGGTATGTTTGATACTTTGCCTGAATAGCCTGGAGCAGGCACAGTCAAAGCAAGTATAAGGGGAGAATAAATCTTTCATAGAGGAGGAGATGAATGCCTGGATTCTCGAGGTTATGATATCATCAACTTCTTGGGTTACATGATCAGGGATGCAAGTCCGAAAGCAGTAGATATCTCATTTGGAAAATCAAGGCCTAACTTACGCAAATCATCATATTGGGTATGGTCGTAATGCCAAAGGCAGCGCTGGGTAGTTGGTGGGTTAGTGAATATGGAAGAGTGGTTAGAGTTACCAAGAGGGGGAAGTACAGAATCTAAATAGTTTTTAGGATTTGAAGTAAAGAGTAGGTCATATTCGTGGTGATAAGGAATGCATATAGGATGTTTCACATATGCTCTCGATAATGAGTGACAGAAAACCAGAGACCTCACTTCCACCTAAATAAGAGTGAGTAGAATGTTTCCACACATTTTGGTGTGTCATTGTAGTCTCCAATGTAAGAACTTTAGTTTTTGGATAAGAAGATTGCAAGGACTCCTGACAATAGGATAGATGTTCAAAGAAAGACGCAAAGTTAGTGAGGCTAGAATAGCATTAGCAGAAGCATAGAAATATAATGGTAGTGGAGAGATAGGTCTTTAGCCATAAAACAGAGGCAAAATATGCTTCAAGTTTTCACATATGTTAATGTGTTTATTTGATCATTATTTATTCCAATATAGCATGGGGTTTGAATTAAATGCGAAGATGAGGCCACGATTGAGGTTGAGAAGATGCTGTAAAGAGAACAAAAAGTATTCAGAAGAATGCTTTCAGTCCTTAGTTTAACAGTTAGCTGATAGGCTAGCTACTTCTTTTAAGACCTGGAGTGGTGTAGTTGGTAGTGAAATGGCACAATAATTATGTATCTTACGTTCGAATCCCGGCCAGGGGAAAATTTTTTCATGTTTTCACATAAGTTGGTGATTTTATAGCATGGGATTTGAATTAATTGAGAAAATGAAGCCACTAGTGAGGTTGGCAAGAAGTTGTGAATAAAAAGTATTCAGAAGAATTCTCTCATTCCTTAGTTTAACAGTTAGTTGATAGGGTAGCTTCTTTTAAAACCTTCAGTGGTATAGTTGGTAGCACCTTGGCGCAGTGATTATGTGTATTAGGTTCTAGTCTCGGCCAGAAGAAAAATGTATTTCATGTTTTCATATATGTTAATGTGTTTATATAAGTATTGTTGATGCCTATATAGCATGGGATATGAATTTAAAAAAAATATATATATATATAAAATAAAAAATATATATATATATATATATATATATATATATATATATATATATATATATATATATATATATATATATATATATATATATATATATATATATATCAAAATTTTTTACCCCGAACGGGACTTGAACCTATAACATATAATTACTATGCCAAGGCGCTACCAACTACACCACAGAAGGTTTTGTGTGTGTGTGTGTGTGTGTATATATATATATATATATATATATATATATATATATATATATATATATATATATATATATATATATATATATATAAATAGATATAGATATAGATATTATATATATATATATATATATATATATATATATATATATATATATATATATATATATATATATATATATATATATATATATATATATATATAGTTAGGCTGTTATGTGAGAAATATATAGCAAAGGGTAAGGATGCATATTTTGCATTTTTGGATCTGGAGAAAGCGTATGGTAGAGATGATAGAGAGGCAATGTGGAATGTTTTGAGATTATATGGAATTAATGGTAAATTATTGCATGCAGTGAAGAGTTTGTATGAGGGCAGTAGAGCTTGTGTTAGGGTAGGGAATGATGTGAGTGAGTGGTTTCCAGTGAGTGTGGGACCGAGACTGGGATGTGTGATGTCACCATGGCTGTTCAGTTTGTATATTGATGGAGTAGTAAGAGAGGTGAATGAGCAAGTGCGTGGTCGAGGTTTGAGAATAGTAGATAGGGGATGATAACGAGTGGGAGCTGAATCAGTTACCGTTTGCAGATGATACTGTGGTGGTGGCAGATTCAGAAGAGAAGCTGTGTCAGTTAGTGTCAGAATTTGGAATGGTGTGTGAGAGAAGGAAGTTGCGAGTGAATGTGGGAAAGAGTAAGTTTATGAGGTGTACAAGAAATGAGGATGGTGCTGGATTGAATGTTATGTTGAATGGCCAGACACTTGAGGAAGTTGATCAGTTTAAGTATTTAGGCTCGGTTATAGCTGCAAATGGTGGAGTGGAAGCAGATGTGTGTCACAGAGTGAATGAACAATGTAAAGTGTTGTGTGCGTTGAAAGGAGTGATGAAGAATAGAGGGTTGGAAATGAATGTTAAGAAAGTTTTGTATGAGAAAGTAGTTGTGCTAACTGTGATGTATGGATCAGAGTTATGGGGTATGAAAGTAAGTGAGAGACGGAAACTAAATGTGTTTGAGATGAAATGCGTAAGGAGTATGATTGGTGTATCTCGGTTGGATAGTGTTAGGAATGAAGTGGTGAGAGCAAGAACGGGTGTGAGGAGTGAAATTGCAGCCAGAGTAGATATGAATGTTCTGAAATGGTTTGGCCATGTGGAAAGGATGGATGATGAAAGACTGCTGAAAAAGGTGATGAATGCGAGAGTTGATGAGAGAAATGCTAGAGGGAGGCCTAGGTTTGGGTGGATGGATGGAGTAAGGAGAGCCCTGAATGATAGGAGTATGGATGTGAGGGAAGCAAGTGAGTGTGCTAGGAATAGGAATGAGTGGCGAATGATTGTGACGTAGATCTGGTGGGCATCTGCTGTTACCACGGGGCTGCATCTTACAAGAGGTAGCCCTGTGGTAGGGGCAGTAAGGGAGTTGGCAGTTGTGAAGCGACACAGGTTGTGGAAGAGCAGGGAGGATGGGCTCTGCACTCCAGCAGTGCTATCTGAACGGTAGGTAGCTCCCTCGTCATTGTCCATAGAGCAAAGTAATCCTCTTATTGTTTTCTTTTTTTGATGTCGGCTACCCCCCAATTAAAGGGGGAAACAACCAAGGTATATATATATATATATATATATATATATATATATATATATATATATATATACATATATATATATATATATATATATATATATATATATATATATATATATATATATATATATATATATATATATTTTTTTTTTTTTTTATGGATACAAATTATAATCTTATAGAGGTGATGGAATTTGATTTTAGACACTTCGATTTTATAGTCTAATCAGACTTAACCTAACCTAATCTAACCTAACCTAACAAAACCTAACCACGAAACCAAATCATTTTTATATTAACGTAGCCTGATATTTATACTCAACTTGGGATAGGTTACATAGCCCACCCAAAACCATCTTAATACTCTTCTTGGAAGTTTTCTGGTAATTCTAGCTTAAGTTTGGATATTTAGGGCTGCTTAGGTTGCATTATTTTGGTGAGGATGTTAACTCATAAAAAACAAAATATAAAAAATAAAATAAGATAAATCTTTAACAACTACCTTAACTTCTAATGAGCCAGTATCTTGTTAACCCTTTACATCAGGCAATTTTCAACATGGTTTCTTCATAAATAATTTTTTTTCCTCTTTTAAAGGCAATATAGTTTTTCTATAAAATCCAACAATTACTTTTAGTAAAGTAATTGAAACTTATTTCATTATTAAGAAGAAAATTTGAATATTTTATGCATCACAATATCATCAAGGAGATGTTTATCAATAATTGCTCTTTGATGATCTAAGTTTAGCTTCATTAAACTTTTTACGGAAATACTTTAATGAGACCCATTTTTGATGAAGATTTTTGTTACGAGATTGAAAAGTAGCGATATATATATATATATATATATATATATATATATATATATATATATATATATATATATATATATATATATATATATATATATATATATATATATATATATATATATATATATATATATATATATATATATATATATATATATATATATATGCGTGT